>PVLC010002489.1:35687-113597 GCA_004027655.1 Graphiurus murinus | reverse complement strand
TAACCGTCACATAGAGTAAGTCACATTCTCTCTAAGCCATGTTTTTCTCTCTCATCTATCAAATGGGATGATCATTTCTGCCTCACAGGGATGTTTTGAATGAAATTTAAATATGAATGAAGTTTTAGCACAGAGCCTGGCATACAGAAGATGCTCAAAAAGGTTTGCTTTCTTTTGCTGAAATGAAGACCATTGTTTTTTTATTTCTGAAAGTCCCTAGAGCCCTCTGTTATTATTCCCTCCATGCCACACATACATGTACACACATACACAGACACACACACTCAAATACACACCATTTTTATGTGTTTCTCTTTTTTAAAAGATACCTTTAGATCTGAGTGTGGTGGCATATGCCTGTAATTCTAGTACTTGGGAGGCTAAGACAGGAGGATCATAGGTTCAAGGACAGTTTCAGCAAGTAGTGAGACTCATCAGCTTAGTGAGACCCTGTTTCAAAATAAAAATAAAATAGGGATGGGGGTGTAGCTCAGAGGTAGAATGCCCCCGGTTCAATCCTCAGTACCAAAACAAACAAATAAATAAATAATACTTTTATTGGTTCATTGCAATTATACATCATGAGGTTTAGAGTGATAGAAACATATATGCACACAGCATCTGGTGTGTTCCCCCCCTCCCCTCCCTGTACATACAGTACTTCATATCTGTACTTAGCATCATTTGAATTATTTCTTTCCTTCCCCTCCTCATCCTTTCCCAAATCTCTTTCCACTATTCTACTGGAATCTCTCCTCATTTATCTAAAGTCCCTTTTGTTTCCTAATTTTTCTCTAGCTTCCACATATGAGAAAAACATGACCCTTCACTTTCTGAGACTAGCTAATCTCACTTAGCATAATATTCTCTAGCTCCAATGCAAATAGCATAATTTTGTTCTTCTTTGTGGCTGAGTAAAATTCCATTGTGTGTTATATTCCACAGTCTTGCAATCCATTCATCTGTTGATGGACACCTAGGCTGGTTCCATAATTTGGCTATTGTGAATTGTATTGCTATATCACTATGATATTCTGACTTCAATTCCTTTGTAAAGATAGCCAGGAGTAGTATAGCTGTGTCATATGGTCATTCCATTCCCAGTCTTCTGACTGCATCCTCTACACTGATCTCCGTAGCAATTGTACTAATTTGCAATCCCACTAACAGTGTGTCAGAATTCCTGTTTCCTCATATCTTCACTAGAATTTATTATTGTTTGTATTCTTGATTGCCATTATAGCTGGGGTTAGATTGAGTCTCAGTGTGGTTTCTGTGCACGTGTTTGTAGGCAAACGGTTTGGTCTTATGTGCTAGTGTTTCCAAGTTGCAGTCAGCATTAATAAGTTAAAAATTTCCTCACATTTTTTCTCTTTCCCTGTCTTCCTCCACAGCACAGAGCAAGAAAAGTATGAATTAGAATTAAATTGCATAATGCTCAGCTCTTCTTTGACTCATTAGAACTTCCATGCACACACACACCTTTTATATTTTTGGCTCCTCTCTTTGTTCTCAGATGTTCCCATTGTTGTTTTTCATTATGAATGGAATTTAACTGGAATCGGGAATAGTGAAAGTGCCACTCTGATATGGTAGTAATGCATGTGTTGGATGGCATTGTCAAACCCTTGCAAAAAATGAGGAAAAATGCTCCAATCTTCATGTTCTAGTCAAATGGGAAATTGTGAGAGTTGTTGCTGGAGAAGTGACCAAGGGAACAAATAAATTTGCCATCATTTTGCTGGGCCCTTCCTGAGACTTATTTCCTTGTTGAAATAATCTTTCCTGGAGCCACTTTAAGAATTCTCTTTTCGTGGCTATTCTTTTTTTTTATTGTAATAATTCGTGCTTTGTATTTATACATTTTTGTTAGGTACAAATTGATAAAGACAAATGTGCACACATTTCTCATCTGACCCTATCCCCAATTCCCACCCCACTCCCTCACCCTCCCTCCCTCTCAAGTTCAGTTCAGTGAGTGATCTTGTAATAATCCTACCTTTTCCTTCCTAGCTTTAAGCTCCGGGGAAGGCCAGCCAGATTCTCTGTGAGCGTGGTGTTCACCTGACAGTGTGGGTGTGGTACCTGGCCTCTAAGATGGGGCTAGTGAGCCCTGTCTCATTGTATCACACCCTTAACGAGTTCTTGCCCATTGTGTGCTGTGAGTTATTGGTACAGCCAACTGAACATGGTGGAAGTGGTGATGTGTCTCTTCTGATATTAAATTAGAATAGATGCTACACTTTTATTTTGGTCATATTTCTCTTGGATCACTCACTTTGGAGGAACCCAGCTGTTATATCAGACACTCCAACAGCGAACAGGCCATCCTGAGAGTGGACCTTCCCATTCCAATCAAATCTTCAAATGTCTACAGCCCCAGCTAATTGCTTCACAGAAATCTCATGAGAGGCCACAAACTAGAAGCACCTGGGTAAGCCAGTTCCAGATACCCGATTCTTGGAAATTCTGCTTGAAACCACTGTCAAAGCTGAGAAGAATCTGAGCTCTTACTCTCCTTGCAATCTAATAATTTTTTAATGTCCAAAACAGATTTGCGGACACTAGTTAAAGTCATAGTATTCCTGAATCAGACAGAGACTTATTCACAGCACTGTGGTCAGCCTGAGTTTACACTGCACTCTTTTGTTTTGTTTTTTGCTTCCCAAATTCTGTGCCAAATTCTATGGGTGTGATGAAAGGGAGGGCACAGGTGCGCGCTACATGCACAGCTAAGGAACCCTCAGCTTAGGAAAGCCCAATCTTTTATAAGAAGGCATCAGGAAAATCTGCTTAAATATTGCCCTGGTGGGAGAAATTATCTTTATTATACTGGAGGGCAAGTAAATCTGACCTTTTCCCTAAATGGATACACTATCTCTATCTTCCAACATTTTTTCCTGTATAAATATCCTGGAAAAGGTAGTCTTGAACCAAATGCTCTCTGTACCTCTGCTCACAAGACACACAAGGGAACGTGTCTGCCAACAGCCACTGAGTTTCAGCAGCAATAGGTAAGCAGTTCAACAGGAATGCACATGTCTGTGTTTCAACTGTCATGGTCACTGATCTGAGGGCTTGTGTAGTAGAGTTGTATCTATTGACAGAGTAAGTACAACGGTCTTAAAGGACAAATAGGCCCTCTGTTTTTGAAGGGTGATGAAGAAGAAGAAAGGAGAAAAGAGACAAAGGGAGGAGGCCAAAAGGTGGAATTGATTGGAATTGTCATGTTTAGCTTCTTCTAGAAACAAAGGTTTTATTTAGAGAATAGTTACATTTGTAAGACAAGAGAATTCACTTCTTAGCCTCTTGCTTTTGTTTAAAAATCTCTTCTTGTTTTCACTAGTAAACTGTCTTTTTGCAGTTCAGGGGTGTTGCTTGTGGTTATTTTTCACACTTTTGTCCCCCAAGTGAAGGAAGATGAGGTGCAGTTAATTTTGTGCCAATTCATAGAGAATCAAACTTAGAGAATTCTCTTTGAAAGGCACATGAAAGTACTTAAGGATTCTTTTTGTTTATTTGCTTTATTCTGTGAAAATGAGGGATCAAATAAAAGACACCTTAGGTTTTCTGCTACTGGGCAATGTCTTCCATTTCCCTCATGTAATCAATTGAAGGGACAAAGAATTGAGAATGACTTTAATTTGAAATGATATTTGGTCTCATGTTTCGTTTAGTGTTAGTAATATTAAACAGCCTTCCTTTCCAGTCATTTTGTAGAGGCATAGAATTTTTATGGTTAAGAATAAAAAATAGCCAGGCCTGGTGATTATTGCATGACTATCATCCCAGTACTTGGGAGGCTGAGACAGGAGGATCACAGGCTTGAGGCCAGCCTTAGCACCTTAGTAAAACTGTCAGCAATTTAGAAGATTTTATTTCAAAATAAAAAAGAAATAAAGAGGGGTGGTAGCTATAGCTTGAAGGTAGACTATCCCTGGTTTTAATCCCTAGTAACCCCCCCAAAAAATTAAAAAATAAAAACAAAAATGTGAATGAGATTCCATTGAACCATAAGAAAAAAGTACTTCAAATATTCAGTGAATGATATTACTTCAGGGTTCACCTAGATCTGATGTAGGGATCAGGGATCTTAATTAGTTTTCTGATATGTAATTCTATAGCCGTTATTGAGATCTTTATAAAGTCACCCAGGACAAATTATGACCTTGATTATAGTTAGAGGGATATAAAAGCAGGTTAACTATGAGTTCGTTAATTTCTCTCTCAATTTCTTCTCTCTTAAGTGGTAACGATAACACATCTCAATGTTGCTATAAGGTTTAAATTTTCTAAAGCAGAGTACAGTACTAGGCTTGCCTTATAATAAATGCTCAATAAATTAGGACTTCCATTACTAATCAAAGATAATAAGCATGCTCCTCCTTGGATTATATTATGTCATTTCAAATGCAGTTGAGTTCCATTAGATGACATCTGGCTATTTCATGTTCTGTTTTATGGGATTACAGGTCAATTC
The DNA here is from genome assembly GCA_004027655.1 of Graphiurus murinus. NCBI lineage: Eukaryota > Metazoa > Chordata > Mammalia > Rodentia > Gliridae > Graphiurus > Graphiurus murinus. The sequence goes on along the minus strand of PVLC010002489.1, from coordinate 109,117 downwards.
ATAGTTCTCACTTACACATTGTCTCATTCATATAACATTAATGCATGTACCTCTCTTCCCTGGAACATGATAATTTTTTTCAACACATGTTTTCTCTTGCTCTTGTCATTTGATACAGCAAGAAAATAAATTCCACCCAATGACTAAACTTAGCAAAACCTGGCTATTCTCAAAACACATTGATTTCAACTTTTTCATAAACAGGAAGGCTGTTTAAGGAGCATTTCCCTAGGGGCTGAAATTCCTAACAGGCTCAACCTGTTTTGTGTTTAAAAAACCACAAACCTGGCTTAAGTAGAGCCCAGGACATGTGCTTTCCTGCAGGTGCAGCCAGGAATTTAGTGCTGAGACTCTTTGTCCTTCAGGTAGGATTTTTTCCCCCAAGTCCTAGGTGGTATATCCAGGAAACATCATCACATGCAGTATTCCCAGGGGTTGTGATGGTCTGGAGAAAAAGATTTTGTAGTTGAGGCAATGAAAAGGCCTTTCATATTCGAGGAACCTCACAGCGATTCAAGAAAGAGGCTGAAGGGGTGGCAGGCACTGACAGAGTCCCAGGCACATCCCCTTGGCACCTGCCTCTCCTGGGCACACCCACCTATGGCTTCTAGCTGCAAGGACCTGTGAGTCTTACAGCTTTCTCTGGTCATGAGCGACTTCTCAGTCCCAGTCAAGAGCAGGTTGAACATGCAGCATGGTTAGCTCTAGGAACTAAAGGACTTGTTGGTCAAGTGTCTAGATCCCTTGCTTTATATGTGGGAAAACGCTCATGTGTCTTCTCCACTGCTATTCAGAACTCCTCAGTGTGATGGAGCCTTCACATGCTGGGTGATATTTTCTTTATTGGCTTCTCTTTCCCTTTCCCTTTCCCTATTCACTTCTCTACTTCTTGAACAATATTTCCTGGGATATCTCCCAGACATACTACTCCAATGCAGATTATGGTCTCAGAGTTTGCTTTGAAGCAGCCGAACCTAAAACAAAGGATCCACTCATATCACCTCATTTTTTCCATCAGCAATCATAATGACCTTTCACTGACTTATTCCTCAGAATACCTCCTTTCTTTATCTCTTGTTCTTCACAGGGAGGGAAAAAGAGGGGACTTAGCATTCTAACCACCTACTGTATGGATAAATTCAAATTCTTCAAGTAGTGCATATTTCATTTCAGGACTATGATGAGAACTCCCACTTTACAGGCAAAACTGAGGCCAAAGGATGAAGTATCTTGATTGAGAGAATGTGGCATCTCAGTGGAAGACAGGACTTGATCTGAGGCTTCCAGAGTGTTCTTAAATATCTGATTTTCAGTTTATTTCTGAAGGTGAATGGATCAAGGGAGGAGAAATGTTCATCTCCTTGTGGTAGACATTTTTAAAAGATGTGTAAACCACATCATGTCACATAAAAAAGGGAATAAAATCCCAGCTCCATCCTGGGGCCTGCCTGGTCCTGCATGATGTGGTTCCTGCTGAGGTCTCTGACCTGACCTTGCTCCCTCCTTCACTATCCAAGCTGACCTTCTCTATATCAGTTGCACCAAGCTCTTCCCACCCCAGGGTCTTCATCCTTGCTATTTCTTCTGTCTCGAATACTCTTCTTCAGATATTTGCAGGCCTACCTCCATGCCATTCCAGTCTCAGTGCAAATGTGACTCCCCTGGAGGGAAAGTCCCTGACCATCCTAGGTAAGGTACGTGCTCCCTGCCACCGTCTCCCTCCCTTGTCCCAGGCATTCCCTATGCAGGCTCTTTTTTTAAAAAATTATACTCAATGAATATCGGGCGCCCCAGGCTGAACCCTTAACCATGAGGCCCCAGTAAAGACGCTGCCTGAATGTTGCTGGTTCGAACCTCTCTTTATTATATCTCTCTCTTTCTCGGATCAAGGGCACTACACAAGCAGTAACAAACACAGCACAGAAGTCGTCTTTCCAAATAGTGCCTTTCCAACAGACTCTCAATAACCCCTCTCTCTAGCAATCCGTCTTCCACTAGCTACCCACAACTTTTCCTCCCAGAACTTCCCCAGCAACCCACTCCAGTCTTTTCCCAACAGCAACTCTTTCCCCAGCAACAACAACCCCAACAACCACCACCTCTCCGTGAGGGGCGGAGGCTCTTAAAGCCTCCCAGGGCCTAAGCCACAAGGCGTCTAATATAGCTCTCACCTGGGCCGCCACGAGCCGGGTGTGCTGGTGCATGCACTCTGGCGTGGGGCAGCCCTAGAATGTTTTCCACCTGCAGCTGCTTCTGGCACTCTGCCAGGCGCCATCTAGAGGCGAGGTCCAGCTGGCCAGACTAGGCCCCTGACAAATGAACTTACTTCTGTCTTGCTTTTTGCCTAACTCCAGTAGTGTATAAGCTGGCAGAAGATAAGGATCTTGCTTGTTTCATTCATTACTGTTTGCACAGGGCCCAGAACAGTCCCTGGTACATAGGTCTTGTCAGATGAATATGCCAGTCAATCAAAGCGAGGGAGCAGAGAAGAAAAATTCGAGGCATGCATCTGATAGGACCTTAAAACATATTTTGTATATAACTAAGATTTATTTACTCAACTCTTTATAATCAGCAGAATTAATATAACTTGAGAGCAAATGCATCTTGCTGACATTTTGGAACCGATGTGCACGCATTAATACCAATCAATTTAAGTGTATGTTTCACAGCATGCCATTTGGATGAGAAATGCTGGAAAGGGAGAAGGTGGACAGCTCCTTAGCTTCTTTTTTTCTGGCACATTTAACATCATTCCAGTAAGCTGGGCTCTGGGTTTAATTAAAGGTTGTTTGGAGTATGAAGAAGGGATATGGAGAAAGTCTTAGCCATCATTTATATCTTAGATTTTACTTTAAAAACAACAATAAAACTGACGATATTATGGTTAAAAGGCCTATAGTTTAATGCTGATAGGGCCTTCCTCTGAAATCTACTTTTTTGGCTTCCTATTACCTTTATTTTGATGTTTCTATTTTGTTAAGTAATTTTTTTTTTAGGGAAAGTGGGTGATAAAGTCATGTCTAGACTCAAATGTTTGCTTTAATAATCTTCCTTATTTCTCCTGATTATGAAAATTAGTAGGAAATTTGGAAAGTAAAGAAAATACAAAGAGTAAAAATGATCTAGAAGTCTCTTAATAACTGCTAACATTTTTATGTGTTTCATTTCAGTTGTTTTTCTGTGATTATAAATATCAATATGTGGTGCAGTTGTTCAATTCTAAGATGTTATCTATTATAAAACATGATATTGGTTTATTTACTATATTTCAAGAGCAACATATCACATCTCACCAACCGTAGCTGCATAGATCATCCCTGTTATGCGCTGCTTCCCATAACGTGCGCTTTACATCTTGACCCCTTTGACATCTTTATCTAGTCTAATGTCAAAGTATATTAAAAAATAATGGGATTTTTATCTGCATTTCCTATTTGGTTAAACTCATAATTTTTTCTTTTATTGAACTGTACATCACAAGTTTCTCTTGAAATACAGCCAGAAGCTTTTATTCATGGTTTTCCAGTGCCCAAATAATAGTCCTTCATAATGCATGAATCAGTCACCCAAACTGTCCCAGCTTTAAAGATTGCATGATATATTTGGAGAGACTGGGCACTGTTCCCACAGGCATTGCAAGAAATGACAAGTATGTCACATCTTAATCTATTTGGCAACTTGCAAGCTCTTTTTGATATAAATTATTAAATGAATCCTAATTTTCAGAAAAAGGATTGAAATGAAACAGAATCAAAGATATATGGTATACATATAACAGTATGAATGCATGACAGCTTTAAATTCTTCTATAATATATATTAAGAATAAATTTACAGAAAATCTACCCCTCAGAATTTTCATAGGAGCCCAGGAAGTAATATTTGTATACCAATAAAAACAAATTTCTCAAATTTCAATGAGTAGCCCAATTTGAGGATTGCCATTTTGATAATAAAAATTAACACAGTAGGATTATTTTTAGAGTAAGAATTGACTTTGGGAAATATATTGATAAACAGCTTGTGATAGAAGGCACAATACTGTTCTCCAAGAACCTCATAGGAGAGAAAATTAAGTTGCTTTGCATGAGAAAACAGAATTTGTTTTATTGCTATAAAGGAGAGGTACAGAAAAAAAAGGGTGAAAAAAGATATACCCATGAGACATGAGGCTGGTAGCCTAATGCATAAATGGGCCAGTGGGATTTTTTCTGAGGTGGGGTGGCTAAAATTAAGTTTTTAAAATGGTGATAATTAAGGTTCAACTTTAATGGTTTGTACATTGTTTTATGAACTTCTCCAGTGTTCTTTCAACTGCTTGATTTTACTCTTGAATGCTTTATAATAATTTTTTTATTGGTAAAAATTGAGGAAGGAGCTCAGCCAAACTCTGAAAGTCTGGGTTGATATAGGAGAGTACAGAAAGGACTCTGAGGCTGAGATAACCAGGAATACATCACTCTTCATGAAATATTAGAGTTTTTTAAAATTTTATATTGACTTTTACTAGTTTGTCCTTTATAGGGAGGCCTTTTTCTAACTTATTTATTTATTTTTCATAAGGCATGGAACTAATGGCTTAAGCCAACTTCAACATGTAAATCTAAGGAATCTTCACTTGACATGGAATTCAACACACTCAAACATGCTCATATATTTTTGTATTTGTATTTTAAAATAAATTGGGCTGAACACAGTGGGGCACATCTGTAATCCCAGTATTTGGGAGGCTGAGGCAGGAGAATTGCAGATTCAAGGCCAGCCTTAACAACTTAGTGAGACTCTCAGCAACTTAGAGAAGCCTTGTTTCAAAATACAAAATAAAAGCTCTGAGATTTGGCTCAGAGATAGAATCCTGGGTTTAATCCCAGTACCCCCTACCCAAATTGGGGTCATACTACATACCCAGTTTTATATCCCAATTTCTTTACTTAATATACTACCATAAACATTTTTCTATGTCACTGATTATTCTTAGAGAACATAAATTTTAGATAATAATCTCTCTTATAATCATACTTTGACTTATTTAACCAGTATCTTAAGAGATATAGTCTAGGATGATGCAGGTCCTCCGATTCAGCAGTGTGTTGCTTGGGCAGGCATTCCAAAATTGCCTCTGAGCTTACACAATATTATCATTTACAAAAGAATTTGTAGTTTCAATGACTAAAAGTTGTTTATACTTGTTTTATGTGTCTGGTAAACATGAAGTTTCAACTCTACCAGTTATTAGAATTTTTCCAATTCATTCTTCTCAAGTCAGCTTTTAATGATTGGAATGTTAGATTATTTGAATGCACATGTGTTCATATTACTCCATTGAATAAGGAAAGTTTTCAATCACTCTAGTGTAAGCAGATATGCCTTAAGGGGATGATATTTCATTTGTATAATCAAACAAATTACATATCTGTTTCTTTGAGAACAAAGATCCCAAAGTTACCTACCAAGTGTAATCAATCCCATTTGAAGATATCCAGGAAAATATAACCAAGAATAAGTTAGAGAAATACTTATAAATCTAGCTGTGGTGGCACATACCTGTAAATCTAGAACTAGGGAGGCTGAGACAGAAGGATCACAGGTTTGAGGCCAGTCTTGGTAACTAAGCAATACCATTGGAAATTTAGCAAGACCTTTATTCAAAATAAAAATTAAATTAAAAAATAAGACTGGGGTATAGCTCAAAGGTAGAAGTCCCCTGGGTTCAATCCCTAGTATAAAAATAGAAAAGAAAAGAAAAATAGCTGTAAGAAGAAAAACAGAAAACCATTGAGCTACCAATTTCTAGAATCTTCCTTTGAGGCTCTTAGGCATGATTTAGAATAATTGAACATTATCACCTTCATAATTGTGATGAGGAAAGCACAGTAGGGGCCAGATACCCAGCCTACTGGATAGTCTGGCCAAGTTTACTGGGCTATACATGGAAACCACAGAAAAAAGCTTATATTCAATCTTAAGAGTCACTTCTCAGAAGATCATTTCATTAACAAAGTCTGTATAACAATTATAACTGATGAATGGAGCGAGGGGAGTTTGTTGGAAAGAATAGATTGCTTCTTGATTTTACTCTTTCATCTTGCTAAGGAAGCAAGACATTTTTCCAGGGCTTTGAAAGGCAGATATTACTCCTGATGACTGACAAAGCCAATCAAGTATGAGAACAGTCATCAGGCCACTTGTTTCTCTTTAGAATCTTGAGGAAGCCATAGGTCTCTAGGTGTTAGGGTGCTTGAGGTCATGATGTTTTCTGAGAATTAGAGTACAGCGGGGGCCAGGCAGTATAAAATGGTCCAATTTGTCAATGGTTATTATAAACATAAAGTAGAAGCCAAACATGATAATAAAATATTAAAATAATCGTCGGCTTCCTGTCAAGAAAGAATCAACAGTTAGCTTGCTACATGTGTGAACCCTGGGTATGTATGAAGAGACTCTGAGCCATAGAAGGCATTCTTTCTCCTTGATTTGGTAGACAAATAAGTAGGCTTTGCACATTTTTTTGTTTCATAGTGTGGTGTGTGATTGGTCTAAATGAGCTCTTGGTGTTTGCAGATTGAAGGAAAAGTGGCCTGACTCCAAGCGGTCAGTTGGAGAAAGAGCTTAGTAGACTCAGTTGGGGATGTAGGAGACCAATGTCAAACTTTGAGACCTGGGAAGCCAAGAAAAGGCCATTTCAGTCTTACTTAGCAATGAGGGCATGAATGGAGCTGTCCTCCATTGGAGGCGATCAACAACCTAGTGGGTTTCTTTCCTTTTTCTGTGGACCACTAACAGTGGTCACTAAGAACAACTTAGGAGCAGGGAGCCTAGGAAGTTGAAGTAGCATCTGTTTGTTTGAAGGATTTATATTGTATGGTAATACATATAATATGTAGTATATATAATTATATATCATTGTACATTTGATATATATGATGAGAATCATTATTGCTTTATTAGTAAATGATAGATATTATTACTGTTTATTATGTTATAGTTTCAGAAACTGCTAATATTGGGTAAAGAAGGTACTGAGGAAATTGAATCAGAACAAATTTCAATGATTTTATGCTCAAGGAAAAATGTGAATGATATTGCAACTGTTCAATGTTGAGTACAGTGCTTTGTGTGGGAAAGGCACTCAAGAAATATTGGCAAATCAACCCCAATTTATAGATGGAACAACTATGACATATACTTATGCACTTCTGACCCCCTTTGTACATAAAGTAGCCTTTGTTATAAAATATTTTCCACCTTGTTTCTTTTCAGTAAACAATGCATCACAGAAACTACTCTGTACCATATTATGGATATAGGTGACCCTAGAGATTGTCCTACAGACATTTTTAAAAATGTAAAACTGTGTATTATGTCACTGAGTAGATGTACTGCAGTATATTCCATTTTCTCCTGTGGTATAGGTATTGAGATGAGTCAATATCTTGCTATTATAAGTAAGGCTGCAATAAGTAGTCTTGTTATGCAGGCAATGTGCTTATAGAGATGTATTCAATTACTGATTAGACAGATGTGTTCACTCCGGGAAAATTTATGGAACTGCACAAGAGTGATCTGTGCAATTCTTTATATAAATTTTATGCTTGAATACCATTTTTACAAAAAAGAAGAAATAAGAATATATATGCTTATTATTGAGAAGCACATATATACACAAACATAGTACAACAACCAAAGGCAGGATACAAATGAAAATGGTTATCCATAAAGGTGGAAATAAGCTAGAAATGAGAGTGATTTTTTTGGTTTTGATTTTTAAAGTTAGAAAAGTATTTTACATATTTAAAATATAAATTTAAATGTAAAAGATAAAATAGTGAGTCCTAAAACTGAATATAGACAGAAACAAAAATGCTTAAGTATATTTCCAATTGATAACATAAGCACACAGAGAAATACATTTAATGACTTTTAAACAATATGCTGACCATTACCTTCAGTAATGGGGCTATCTTCTGTAGACAAAAAAGAATTGAAAAGAAATTTTAAATGGTAATTGGAATGGTTTGTTATTGGAGTTGCATATATTGCAGGTTTGAGCAAAGGGGATTGAAAAGTAGAAGCTTTCTACATATTGCATAGTAGGGAACTAGTTAAACAAAGTGTATGTAACCATGAAATGGAATACTATGTGGCCATTGAAACAATGTCATAGAAAACAGTACTATAGAAATATGTTCATGCATAATATTTTAAAATAGTCTGTCAATATATTTCACTCAAAAAATATAAAAAAGAATAAGAGAGCCAAAAAGAGAGCCTCAAGACTCTCTTCAAACAGGCTACTTCTGGTCCAAATACCTTTTCTACTTCCAGTAGGATCTCTTCCTTCTTGTTGACATAATTTTGCTTTTGAATTACCAGAGATGCTCCTTAGAAGAGGAGTGAAGAAATGGGAGCCATGATTTCTCTAAGAAGACAGAATGGGCCAATCACAGCCAGCACAGGGGTAGAGAAAGAGGAGAAGGCATCCCAAGACAGACAAATTATGGAAACAAAAGAATTATGAGACAGAGGAAAAAAATCTTTGGAACAGAACAAAGACAGATGTGAAGGAACTAGTCTAGAAAGGTAAACTGAAGTCCATGCTGAGTTTAAGTTTGGAATTTACCTGCAAAAAGTAGAAAATTGGTAAATGTAAAGGTGCAATTTTCACTTTTTTTCCAGATTTTTATATTATAATATGAAATAAGGACCAGATGGAAAACTGAATTAACAAGGAGAAAGGTTTATGGAGGAAATAGGCTCTACTTCTGAAAAGAAATTGATACTGATAACAAAAATAATGCTTCTACCATTTTGGGGTACTCAATCTAGAGCCAAACATTGTGCAAACTCTTTTCCAGTCACAATCCTATCCTTATAACAGTCTGGTGCAGTAGATTATTATTCCCAATTTATACATAAAATTGAGGTTTCAAACTGGATCGAACTCCTGAGCCCAATCCCTTCCTATTGACACTGCCTTTGCATCCATGAAAGAGGGAAGGCAAGGAAAACAATCTCACTATCACTCTCACATCACTACATTATGATGTGAGACTATAATGCACAAATAAAAGTTCTGAAAAATAAAGAGGAACCAAGAGTTTTCTCAGTATATTTTCCCAGAGGTGGGCCCTAGAGCTGTTCATGGTTTTTACATTTTATGATGTCAAATGTAAATGATCATTAGTCTTTTGATAAAAAAGAGTTGCTCAATTTTGCCTACTGACCTTCAAAGCCTAAAATATTTATTCTCTGGTTTTTTACAGAGAAGGTTTGCAGATCCCCCCTTATTATACTGCCTGAAGATATTTATGTCCATGTCAGGCTGCAGGATATTCCTACGGACCTCTTAGATCTACCCACCCAAGAGTTTCCATTCCACCGGGACCATATCTGTAGGGATGGCCTGAGAAGAAAGGTTCCTATGTGGTATGCCTGTGAGCCTGAGAATGAGGTGACAGAAAAGAAGAGGAATTCACAGTTACATTTCAGGTGAGAGAGAGCAATGGAGGAGAGTAACCCAAGGATAGGAAATTTATGAGATGTTAGAAGCAAAGCCCTCTCTGACCCAGCTGGCTCCAGAGCAGAGGCTGTGAGCTGAATGCAAGAAAAGATGCTGAGTGATCTTACAGTTGGACAGGGAGGGCAGAGGGCTGAATGGGAAGCTTTTCTTAGAGAAGGTGAATGGTCTCAGAGAGACCTGACTACCATTTGACTCTGCTAACACTACTTGGAGAACATAGATTATACTTAAAAATAGCAAGGCTGTTTAGGTCAGACTTTAGCTCAGGGGAGAAGAAAGAGAAGGGCTATGGCAGAGATCAATGGCTTTGAAAAGAAGAGCTTTCCAGGCAGTTGAAAGGCATAATTAGGGAATAAGAAATGAGGTAGAGGGCTGCAAAGAGTACAGACATCTGAAAAGAAGACCTGGAAGGAAATAGTGATGGGATAGCAAAACCAAGAAGTTGGGAGAAGGGGGTGCAGGTGTACAGTACCACAGCATAACAAAAACAGATTCATTTTTATTTTAAAATCTTTCAGACCCACAGGAGTGATCCCTACTTCATCTTTGCCTGTATATGTGCATTCATTTCTCTCTTTTGACAAATTATTCAAAATAAGAATACAGATATTGCAAATTACCCTTAAGTACCTCAGCATGTACCTCTCAAGAAGAGGGGCAGTTTCTAAGAAACCAAAACTCATCATTGCAAAAATTACTAACTGAAAAAAATTACTAGCTAAGTAACATTATAAACAGAGAGTCTAAACTCCCTTTTGTCTACTTTGTCTTAAGCATCATGATGGATTCACATTTTTCCATGTGTTTTAATCAATTACCATCATAATTCTTTTTGATGCTCAAAATATAATGACTGGTTATTCCCTTTACAGCTTATAGGTTCATTAATTTTTAAGTGCTTCCTGGCTTTTTAGTACAAAATGTTCCATGACCATCTTGTACTTTTCCTGGAGAAGACGAGAAGTAGCCATTTCTCCAAGAAGCCCTAGAGACTTTCATTAGAGAACAGTACAAGAGCTAAGTACTTAATCATCTCATTGCTACTGCCATTCATTTCTTCCAAGTCCTTGGGTTTTTGTTGTTGTTGATACTTCAAATTCAATACCAAGTTCTGCAGCCTCCATTTTGTATTTCTTTACCTTTTTCCTCTTTCTAGTAGTAACTTTGGTTCCCAAGAACAATGTATTTTCTAATTTTTTCTCTAGCCTGCAAAACACAAAATGGTCTAAGAACTAAAATACCATTCTCCCACCAAAAACAGCTTTGCTGAATAGAATACAACCCTTCATTGCAGTTCTATTTGTCTTTTGACATATCTGGGATAATGGCGTCCTCTTGTAGGGGTTTGGTGGACTTCATTGCAGGTGCTAGATTGTACTGTGTTCAGAAGTCAAACAGGACTTGAGAGGACAGCCAGTCTTTTTGCTAAGTAGAGAAGGACCTGTAATATAATAAACTATCGACAGTTGGCTCATCAAAAATATATATTCAATATTCTAATCAAGTTTTATACCTTTCTAGTAAAGTACATCATGAAATAATTTGCAGTATTACTTATCTACTAAATCCTTTTGTCTGATAATAGCATAACAATAGCAACTCTGTTTTGCATTCTTTTATTTTCATCTTTTCTATATCCTTTATTATGAGTAAAAGTTGTATGAAATTGCTTTTTTTTTGGTGTTTTGGGAATTGAACTCAGGGCCTTGTGCATGCTAGGCAAGTGTTCTACAACTGAGTTAGATGTTTTTCAAACTTTTATTTTTTCATCTCATCACCTAATTCATTTAATACAGTTCCTTAATATATTTGGACTCTATAATCTCATTATTTTCTACTTGTTGCACTGGTTCTATGTTCCTTTGTAGCTGTTTCTGCTATTTTTTCTCTTTGATTTTTGTTGTGTGGATGTAATGTTGCTCCATTCTCTGTTTTCTGGTTCTTAAATACAGAAGGATGGAAGGTTTCCTGTTGAAGTTTGGTTCCTCATGTGTCACAGAGTGAAATGCCCTCAGTACAGCTAATAAATGGAGAATTGATCTAGTCATAGTCTCTCCTTTCCATTTTTTAATTTCTGTCCACAATTTTCCTGCTTCTGTTCACTTTGCAGAGCTTTTTTAGCAGTTATCTGTGTGAGGACTGGTTGACTGGTTCACTCCATTATGTCAGAAGGGGAACACTGTCTTATCTTACTTAATATAATTGCCTATCCCCAAAAGCTGATCTAAAAACTATAGCTACTGATATTTTAAAATCTCACAGTTAGCACACAGTTAGACATTTTTGATGAGACCTAGAATAACTTTCCTACTTATTACTGAGGAAAAGGGAGCTCTTTTGATATCAAATCCAATCATTCATTCAACAAACATTTTTATCATGTGTCATATAATGTACTGAGTTTTGAGACAATAGAGACAACATCTCCAGAGTTGCACAGCCCCTCTGCAAAACTGGAACTGGGCTTTATATCTTTCATTTTCTACCTTCACCTCCCCCCCCCCATTTTTGCCATTTCTAAGAAGAATGAGAGAGGCAGAAAAAGAGAAGCTCCCAGAGCCAAGACTATGGTCCTGAAAACAGCCAAATTTTGTCAACTCGAACCAGATATTGGGAACTTGAGCAATGTGTTTAGATAGCTTTCTCTGGGCTTGTTGCTGGTAGTGTATGAGAGAGATTCCTGAAGGACAAGTACATCAGAGTTTGTCTTACAGCTGTCTGAGAATGACAGTCTTGAGGGTGATTGAGATATTTTAATTTGCAACAAAAATCACTTGTTTGACTTTGCACACTTATCTCTTGGGCCCTGGATCCTGGCTAAGGAGCAAGGTCCCTGTACCGAGACTTGTAGATTACTTGGTTGGGCGTGAGTACCCTTCTGTAGGCAGTAAATCCACCCTCTAGGATGTGGAGGTAGCTGACTTGGATGAGGTTGATTTCTTTCCATAAGAAATCATAGGAATTGGCTCTCTAAAATGGAGAGAGAGAGAGAGAGAGAGAGAGAGAGAGAGAGAGAGAGTTTGAACCTCTTTGTTAGACCCTTTCAATTATTCATGGAAAATCTATATACTCTGTTATCAGCTTTAAGCAAAAGCAACTTTGTTGTTTCTATTGATCATGCAATTTATTATCTTTATTTAAACTCTTCAGGCAATAAATAAGTAAAAAACAGGTTGAAGGAAAGAAGCTTCTCAGAAGAAAGTAATTTCCTAGGAAAGTAGTTTAATCCTTTTAAAATTAGGCCTATAAACTTAAAGATAGTATCTGATTATTCTAGTTGATCCCTTTTTAAAAACAATGCTAGTCTTAGTTTCTCTGTTTTAGCTGAAATCTGTCAATCTCTACTTCTTTACTTACCAAACTCTCTTTCTACCGCATCACAAATTAATCTACAAAGAGAAAATAAGGTATTACAACAAGAAATAAGAAAGCTTCTATGAGTAACATTCTTTTTTCTCGGTTTTGTTCTATGAGTAACAGTCTTATTGCTGGTGAATATAATTTACTAAATCTCTTTAAACCTTATTTCTATATGAAGATTACACAGGATAATTATGATGAAAACTTTATTATATAGTGATTTGCTATTTATAAAATACTTAATAGTCTCTTACCTTACTTCCTCAACTGTTCTCATTCTGTGTTAACACAGGTAATTTTGAATTTACATGTATCTTAAACCAAAATCCTCATAAAATTAGTAATAAGTGACACTACAAAGCCACAGAGAGGCCACAGCACACTGCACATCAAGGTGACATGGTGCGTTTTACAGTTACATAGACTTAAGTTCAAATCCTGGCTTTGGCATTTTTCTAACTTTATAAGCTTGAGAAGTTAGTTAGCTTCTCTGTGCTTTAGTTTTCTTATCTCTAAAATTATGTGACAACCTCATTGGTTTGTCATGATGGCCAAGTAACTTTATCCATTAGTGAGCAATCCCTGCAAAACTAACAGCTGGGCATGGTGGCACACGATTGTAATCCCAGTATTCGTGAGACTGAGACAGGAGGATCTAGGTTCATGTCCAGCCTCAGCTACTTAATGAGGCTTTCTGCAACTTAGTGAGACCCTGTTTCAAAATAAAGAATAAAAAATGGGACTCAGGGTGTAGCTTAGAGGTAGATGCCCCTGGGTTCTCAGTACCACAAAACAAACAAACAAACAAACAAATAAACAAAACAAAACAAAACAAAATCCTAACAGAGGAGAAGAATTAATTGCTATAGAGTCAATTATAGCTGGCCGAGTAGATAGTGATCAAGGAGAAAAGAGGGGGAAGAGATAAGGAAATGATAAGCAGAACAAGACAATGAAGAAATGTCCAAGTCTTCCAGAATTTAACAAAGACATAAAAACACAAGGGATAGCCTTGGAAGAGGAGAGTATGGCAGCTTTATACTCAGCCCTTGGCCAGCTCATGGGAAGAGAACTTAGGAGAGTGAAACACCTGGAATACTGGGTCAATATGGAAGAAAGGAAGGACAAACAGGAGGAGGAGGGGAGAATCATGGAAAGAGGTGAGCAGAGAGGAAAAAGAGCTAAGAAATTCTCTGTGGGTTTTGGGATTTGAAGAGGGAGCTGAAGGGAGTAAACAAGCTATCTGTTGATCTGGGAAAGTTGTTTTATAGTCTTTCAGGAAGAAGCTGTGCTGAACCTAAGGAATAATTAATAAATGTAAGAATCAGTATTGATGAAATTGAGGTTTGGGATGAGTTTTAGTTTAGCAGAAGAATAGTTTATTTTTAGAATAACTCATGAGAAAGCTTGTTGAGAGAATACTATGAAAATATTACTTGGGCTCATGACTTAAAGAACCTGTATCCTCTTTTTAGGAAAATTTTAACAACCCATTTATTCTCTTTAAAATTGGAGGGTATATGTAGGACATGACATGACTTGATTACTGTTCTAATAAATGTCATGTTTAAATATAGCGTTCTTTCTAAGGAGTGTGAAAGGGGACTCCAGTGATGGATAGAAGTGGTTAATCATCTGCTAAGTACCGTTTATTTATGCATTGCACAGGGTTTCAGGCAGTGAAGGGGACAAAGAAACTTCACCTATATAGATTGTGCAATTCCCTATACATGCTACATGAGGCAACTCTTCTGCCAAGTGAACTACAATGTCTGCCTATGGCCTCTGAGGGATAAATGACTAAAATTATCACCACAAATGACCTAAAGTGGAATTGTAGAATGATTCGTTTTTGTATATACACGTGTTTCTGCTTCAGTTACAAAGAAAGAGTGTAGAGTATAAAATAGTCATTATTTAGAGTACAAAATAAAGTTATTATTTAAGAAATAACCATAGAAGAACACCATTGGACTCCATCCACTTGTTAGAAGTCCATACTTGTTTGTGAGAAGTCCAAGGACACTTAAGTGTTTCCTCTGTCTGGTAGTGTCATAGAGTGAGAAAATCTGGGAAGGTTACCCACAGTCCTTGGGGTTTTGTTAAATCTGGGAAGGTTACCACAGTCCCTGGGGTTTTGTTTGTCTATTTTTTTTATGCTTGTCTCTGAACAGACTCCTAGGTTTCTGGTGGTTTTGGTCAAGGCTCTCTGCTGTAAGAAACACCATGTTATTCTGGACACACATGAGAACCATCCCTACATGGATTCCTTTCCCTCTCTAAGGAGGAATTTCTTCCCTGAGGAGCTCTATTGACCTCTCCTGACAGATGGCTCCTGTCTGGGTTACTCTAGGCCATCAGTCATATTCTAATAAGTCAAACCTCAAAAGGAAGAAGTCCTGGTTTCTGCTCTATCTCTTTGTAACCTATATAAATTCCAGATGCAAAAAGATATATGAGCCTGGGGCCTTGACTAACTGTACTCATGACTTTTAGTCAAATTAATTTCATTCTAATGAAAATAAAACCCAAGGCTATTATATATAGAGTTCAAATTCCAGGAGGACTGTGAGATAGGTTTCCAATGGAACCTCAAAGAAGAGCCAACCAATACTATCTGAGCCCTTGCTTCTAGTCCCTTTCACTTCAAAGGGAAAAGAGAAGAGTAATTTCTGAGAGTGGCTTGAAGGACTCTGCCACATCACAGGTAAATCAGTTGACATAAAAATGCATCAAAGAGAGCATGCAGCATCTATAACTAGATTCCATTCCATATAAGAAATAAAGCCAAATATTGACAAGGGAAATTTATTTCTTGCAAATGATTGAGGTTGAGGCTTTTTATGTGGGTCAGTAATTGATAGGCCATAATATAGCAGATGGAAAGAACATGATCATGGATGTCAATTATGGAAGAGAAAATATTGTTTGGGGAGTTTATATTTCCCCAAATTAATATGAATGAAAAGTATGTAGCAAAATAGTGATATTACAAAGGGATTTCTTCCCCATTGTAGTTCAGGAAAGATAATAGACTTGAAAATAACAATAAAGTTGCCTATGTATTTAAATATTTAGAAAAAATATAAGAATGTATGGGAAAATATTTTTCCTTAATGACATATTAACAATCTGGGCAATTATTATAAAAATTAGAATTAAGAGAATTTATATTTTAGAAAGAAGGGGAGTGGTGAATTGGAAAGTGTAACATTACATCTTTTGCAAGGGTGCCTTCTAATTGCTAAAATTAATTTCTCAGAAGTTGGGAGATCTGACAGAAATACATGAATATAAATTTCTTGTTTGGAAAGAGGAAACGAAAACTAAGACATTACAGAGGCTGGAAGAGGAGTGCCATTCCTGTTTTTAGTTGTTCACATGATGGGATGTTTTATAGAAGGTTATAAAGAACGCCTTTGGGTGAAGAGTAGAGTCAGCAGCTTTAAATAGCAAAATATATGTATATACTGAAAGGTAGCAGAAGTTTCTAGTAGGGCATGTCGCATAAAGAGGAGAGAAACTAACAAAAGACAAAGGTGAAGACATTGGAGCAGATGCACGGAAAATCTGAGGGCAAATGGGGAATCTTCCAACATGAGCAGGAGAGAGGTCCTGCAGCCTTACAGAGGCCAGGCAACAAGGGAGGGGTGGGGAGATGAAGGGATCATTTGCAAGTGACGGTGAATTTGAAAGAGAAATGGCTGATCATGGAGCCATGCCAGGGTCCCTGGAAGTTAGGGGTGGGAGGGTGTAGAGAAAAAGAGAAAGGTGATGTGGATACAGAGCAGAACATTTATCTATCACAAGGCAGTGAAAGCAGCAGATGCCAGACACCTGGAGGGACTGAGATGACCAAGTTCTGCAGGCCTAGGCCATTTAGAAGTCTGCATTCAAAAAAGATTTTGAGGACCGTTTGAGCCAGTTATTTGCTGCCGTTTTTAATGCCATATGGAAAAAAGCTCTTTGACCATGGGGAAAAAAGACAAAGAATACTACTTATTTTTCTAAAGGAATGAAAGAAGATTAGAACTGCAAATTTTCATAAAGTTCTTTAAGATGCTGAAATATTTATTTTATGTGCCATGAGGCTTAAATGAGCTGTTACATGCTTTAGAATAGGGACTATCACATAGCACATGCTTAATAAATATTATTGGAGTTCCGGGAACATGGCGACTGAGGGAAGTAGCACATCTCAGTCCCACTGACAGTCAAAACCAAATTGCTGTGAAGACAGCATATTGACAAGAAAAAAAAAAAAAAAGATAGCAAAATACCCAGTGATCCTCCCCTGGGGAGTGGCTACAGCTGCAGGACTGCAGCAGCACTATCTTGCCTAACCACGCCAGGAGACTGCCAACACTGTGGCCCCCCAAGATCCCCAGCAAAGAAGCCAATGACTTTTGTAGAAAAGCAGCAAAAAACTCAACAAATAAATGGAAGTTGAAAAGCAGTAGAAACAGAACTAGAAAAAAAGAACAGAGGACTATATAAGCTCTCCACGCCTCCTCCCTGGTGAATGGTGCCCAGCAGCGCCCATGCCATCTTAGTCATGCAGTGCTGGAGCTGGTGACTGCTGACACTTCGGCTCCCAGAGAACTCCAGGAAGAAACTGTGGATTGTTGTGAGGCTCGTGACTACCGACCATGAGTGTAAGTGGTTGGAATTTTGCTCCATGCTCAACAGGGACCTGGTTGGATCTATACACCATGGCTGAGGCTGACTCATCTCTTTTGGCAATGATCTGGAGCATTGAGCAGCACCCATCAGGACTGTAAGTTAACCAGCCATTCCAGCAGGAAGCAGTCATGCCTGGACATAGGGACTTGTGTGGCAAGGAAATATACTTTTGGGGGCCAGAGACTCCGCAAATCACCCCTGCAAAGGTAGGGGTGGTGACTACTACTTTGGACACAGCAGAAACATGATTTAGCGGATAGCCCGTAGAAGCAGGCAGGAGGGAACTTCAGTCAGCAGTTTGAGGAGCCCTTGTAGGGTCCCTAGGGATCACCATGGGACATTGTTCCCTGGTGTTTGGGGAATATAGCTCAGCCTACCAAGTTGTAGGCTCCGAAAGCAGAGAACTTGTGCCTGGCTGAGCTTGGGTGCTACAAACACCAGCACAAGCACTGGAGGCCAGTAAGGGCTCCTGGGAGTGCAGCCACCCAGGACAGGGATGGTGTCCCTGCGGCTAAGGAACAGAGCCAACCAAGACCCCAGCCTGGAACTGTGGAATCTCTCCTTGCCAGACCTTGGGCCTAGAGCAGAGAGTGGCAACAGCGCCATCTGGACCAGACCATGCCAAGAGGCCACGGGCCCTTCAGGGTATCACTTGATCCCAGCCACAAGCTAGGAATTCAATACTCTCTCTGTCAGCAGAGTTTGTACCTGGCATGCATGTATGCTAGTAACTGAAAGTACCTCACATGACTATAACAAGTAGATTTGGAGTAGTGTCCCAGGGGCCATCAAAGCTCTGCAAGTTGGGCCATAAATTTGGAATACAGCAATCACTGGCTTTGCTGAGCCTAAGCCCACAGGTCACAGAGGCCAGAGGTCAGCACTCTGCAGTATTACGGGCTCTCAATCAGCAGAGCAGTAGCAGTATCTGTGGTGCATTAAGTCCCAACTAGCAGGCTGCAGGATCTGAGTAGAACATCATAGTCTTGGGCCCTGTGAAGTTTGGGCCAGGAGAACATAGTGGCCTGCAGCTGATCACAGACTCCTGTTTGCTTGCACTAAGAACTATATCTAGTTAAAGAGGCTCTTGGGGACAAACTCAAAACTGCTTATCTGAGTCAGATTGGTAGAGGTGAAGATATACTCCCAGCATAGACTTATTATAAAGGAATAACAAATACACATAGGACTTACACACAAAGAGCAGGAAGATGCCAGGACAACAGAAACAGAAACCTGAGAACTTTGAAAATATGAGAACAAGGAATAGTGAAGAAATAATAAACTCCCACAACTTAACAACAGGGAAGATCACCAATACTGATCTGCAAGAAATTCAAAGAGAATTCCAAATTTTGATCTTCAATATGATGAAAGGTCTCAGAGAAAGTGTACAGGAAATGAAGGAGAAAATTGAGGCTTTAGCAAAGAACCAGAAAGAGGCTCTGAATGAAATGGAGTCAATAAATGAAGATAGCAATAGAAACTAACTCTGGAAGGCAAGACCACATGGAAAACAGAACATCATTCTTGGAAGACAGTTGTTTCAAAACCAAAAGCACAGTCAACCATATACAGAAGACACTACAACAACACAACCTATACATCTAACAAATATGGGGCAATATGAAATGTCTGAACTTACAGATAAAAAGCATTGAAGAAGTTCTAGAAGTACAGACCAAGGCTATCAGAAACCTCTTCAGAGGAATAATTTCAGAGAATTTTCCAAACATAGAAAAAGACTTGGATATCCACATGCAGAAGACATACAGAACACTGTTAAGATCAAAGAAGGATCTCCCCACACCACATAGTAATCTAAATGACTAACATAAAGGCCAAGGAAAGAATCTTAAAAGCAGTGAGAACAAAAGAATGGGTGATATTCACGGACAAAAACAATAAAAATCATTCCTGACTTCACATCCCAAGTCATGAATGCTAGGGGGACTGGTATGAAGTACTCCAGATCCTGGAAAAAAACAACTTCCAACCAAGACTGATATATCCAGCAAAGATATCATTCAAAATTGATGGAGAAATAAAAATGTTCCAAGATAAGCAGAATCTTAAAAAATTCATGGCTACCAAGCCAGCATTAAAGAAAATACTTAAGGAAATAAATCATAAGGAAGAAAAAAGAAGCAAATTCCAGAACCAGAGAAAAGGTGAACTTCACCAGATGGGTAACTAAGCAAAGGAGAAATAGTACTATATCAAACACAATATAGAACACAAAATGACAGGAAACAAAAATTATATTTCAATAATAACACTGAACATCAAAGGTCTTAATTCCCCAAGGAAAAGACATAGACTGGAAACATGGATTAAAACACATAATCCAGCTATATGCTGCTTGCAAGAAACTCACCTTACAGCCAAAGATATCCATATACTAAAGGTGAAAGGATCAAAAAAGATAATACCATACAAATGGAGACTGAAAACAGGCAGGGGTAGCAACACTCATATCTGACAAAACAGACTTTAAGCTAAACTACATCAGAAGAGACAAAGCGGGGCACATCTTATTAATAAAAGGAACAATCCATCAAGAAGATATAATGATAATAAACATTTATGCCCCAAATGTGGGTGCACCCACATTTGTAAAACAAACTCTTTAGGAAATTAGGTCTCAAATAGACCCAAGTACAATAATATTGGGAGACTTCAACAAACCACTCACACCACTAGATCGATCTTCCAGACAAAAGATGAGTAAAGACTCTTTAGATCTAAAGAACACCATAAATCAAATGGACCTAATAGACTTATATAGAATATGTCAACCAGCAGCAGCTGAGTACACATTCTTCTTAGCTGCCCATGGAACATTCTCAAAAATAGACCACACCCTGGGCCACAAAGAAAGCACCAGCAAAGTCACTGAACTGAACTTGAGAGGGAGGGAGGGCGAGGGAGCGGGGTGGGAATTGGGGAAGGGGTCAGATAAGAAATGTTCGCACATATGTCATTATCAATTTGTACCTAACAAAGATGTATACATACAAAGCACGAATTATTACAATAAAAAAGTTGTAATATAATTTCCTGTATCTTTTAGATCACAATGGAACAAAAGTAGAAATTAACAATAGGAAGACCAAAAGAAATTAAATAAATACATGAAGACTGAATGATACAGTCTTGAATGAGGAATGGATCAGAAGAGAAATAGGGAAGAAGTAAAAAATTTCCTGGAATTAAATGAAAATAGAGCCACAAAATACCAAAATCTATGGAGCAGTTTGAAGGCGGTGTCAAGAGGAAAATTTATAGCACTGAGTGCCTACATAAGAAAAACAGAAAGCCACCAAATAAACAACCTAATGACACATGTCAAGGACTTAGAAAAACAGGAACAGTACAATCCCAAATCCAGTTGGATTTTCTTCTGGAAGGAAATAATTAAAATCAGAGCAGAAATAAATGAAATACAGAATAAAAAAACAATGCATAGGATCAGCAAATCAAAAAACTAGTTCTTTGAAAAGATTAACAAGACTAAAAAACCCCTAGCCAACCTAACCAAAATAAAGAGAGAATAAACTCAAATTATTAAAATCAGAAATGAAAAAGGAAACATCACCACAGACAGTGGGGAAATTCAAAAGATCATCAGAAACTATTTTGAAAATTTATATTCCAATAAGCTGGAAAACATGGAAGAAATCGACAGATTTCTAAACACATACAACTTACCTAAATTGAACCAAGAGGTTATATAAAACCCAAACTGACCAACAGCAAACAAAAAAATAGGAACAGCAATAAAAATTCTGCCATCAAAGAAAAGCCCAGGTCCAGATGCGTTTCCAGCTGAATTCTACAAAACCTTTACAGAAGAACTATTCCCAATACTTCAAAGTTATTTTGTGAAATTGAAAAGATGGAATTCTCCCAAATTCCTTCTATGAGGTCAGTATCACATTAATACCAAAGTCAAATAAAGATACCTCAAGAAAAGAAAATTATAGACCAATATCACATATATGCAAAAATTCTAAACAAAATACTAGCCATGTGCATTCAAAACCACGTCACAAAGATTGTACCATGACCAAGTTGGTTTCATCCCAGGAAAGCAAGACTGGTTCAACATATGCAAATTAACACAAATTAATTCACCATATAAATAGAACTAAGAACAAAAAAATCACATGGTCATATCAATAGATGCTGAAAAAGCATTTGACAAAATCCAACACCCATTCATGCTAAAAACATTGCAGAAAATTGGAATAGAAGGAACATATCTCAACATCATTAAGGTAATATACAATAAACCCAAAGCCAACATCATATTGAATGGGAAAAACTGCAGGAATTCCCTTTAAAATCAGGAACAAGACAAGGATGCCCACTATCACCACTCATTTTCAATATAGTTCTCAAGACTTGCCAGAGCAATAAGACAGGAGAAGGATATCAAAGGAATTCAAATAGGAAAAGAAGAATTAAAATTATCTTTATTTGCAGATGACATGATCCTATATCTAGAAGATCCAAAAAACTCAACCAAAAGACTACTAGAGTTGATTAACAAATTCAGCAAAGTAACTGGATACAAAATCAACCTAAAAAAAAAATCAGTAGCATTTCTATAAGCCAACCATGAATCCATGGAGAAGGAAATACAGAAAACAATTCCATTCACAATAACCTCAAAACCAATAAAATACCTAGGAATAAACCTAATCAAAGAAGTAAAAGACCTCTATAATGAAAATTATAAAACACTAAAGAAAGAAATTTAAGATTTTGGACAATGGAAAGCTCTCCTTTGCTCTTGGGTAGGCAGAATAAATATCATCAAAATGGCCATTCTACCAAAAGTGATCTACAGAATCAATGCAATCCCTATCAAAATACCAATGTCATTCTTCACAGACCTAGAAAAATCAGTTATAAATTTCATATGGAGAAACCGAAGACCCAGAATTGCCAAAAGCAATTCTCAGCAATAAGAACCATGCAGGAGGTATCACAGTTCCTGACTTCAAATAATATTATAGAGCTATAGTAATTGAAACAGATTGGTATTGGTACAAAAGCACATAGACCAATGGAACAAAATAGAAGATACAGAAACAAATCCACACACTTATAGCCAATTGATCTTCAACAAAGGGACCAAACACATATGCTGGAGAAAAGACAGCCTTTTCAACAAATGGTGTTGGGAAAAATGGAACTAAATCCATACCTGTCACCTTGCACAGGAAGCAATCCCAGATGAATCGAAGACCTGGAAGTTAGACCAGAGACAGTGAAACTATGAGAGGAGGGCATAGGTTCAATACTCTAACATATAGGCACAAGTAGAAACTCCCTCAGTTGTACTCCCAAAGCTCAGGAAATTAAAAAAAATAATAAGTGGGATGGCATTAAACTAACAAGTTTCTGCACATCAAAGGAAACCATCAAGAGTCTAAAGAGAAAGCCTACAGAATGGGAGAAGATCTTTACCAGCTATCTCTGTGACAGAGGATTAATGTCTAGAACATATAAAGAATTTAAAAAACTTTACACTAGAAAAACAAATGACCCAATCAAAAATGGGCAACTAAATTGAATAGACACTTCATAAAAGAAGAGATACAAAGGGCCAAAAGATACATGAAAAAATCTTCAACATCATTAGTAATCAGGGAGATGCAAATCAAAACTACACTGAGATTCCATCTAACCCCAATCAGAATGGCAATCATCAAGAAGTCAAAATACAATAAATGCTGGAGAGGATGTTGGGAAATAGGAACTCTTATACACTGTTGATGGGATTGCAAACTAGTTCAGCTGCTATGGAGATCAACATGGAGATTCCTTAGAAAATTGGGAATGGATCCACCATATGATCCAGCTATACCACTCCTGGGTATCTTTCCAAAGAGATAGAAACCAGAGAACTGCAGTAATATATGCATACCCATGTTCATAGCAGCACAACTTATAATAGCCAAATTATGGAACCAACCCAGGTGTCCATCAACCAATGAATGGGAAATACACACAATGGAATTCTACTTAGCAATAAAAAAGAATAAAATAATGTCATTTGCAAGAAAATGAAGGGACCTGGAGAACATTATATTAAGTGAGATTAGTCAGTCACAGAAAGTGAAGGAATATGTGTTTTCTTTAATATGCACAAGCTAGGGAGTAACTGGGATACCAGAGGGACTCCAGATAATGGAGGAGAAACCTCAGTGGAGCCAGGGAGGTAGTGTAAGGGAAGGGGAAGAGGAAGAAGGTTCATTATTGGAAATACTAACATCGACTGTGTGTACATATGTGAAAATCCCAATGTCAATCTCAGTACTCTGTACGAGAAGGTGGGAAATGGGAGGCAGTGCGAGGGGGGCACCAAGTGTTGTGTGCGTGTATCTCAATGTCAACATGATTTACATTATGATGTGAGACCATAATGTACCAATAAAAGCACATGAAAATATTGCTAAAACATTTTTGCAATGCCTTTCATAATAAGTACTTAATAAGTAATTGCTAAAATAAAATTGTACTGTCAAAGGCCAAAAATAAATATTATTATTTAAAATGTTATTCTTTCATAAAATGTTTTACATTTATAATGCTGGGGATTGAACCCAGGGTCTTACACATGTTAGGCAAGCATTCTACCACTGAGCTATAATCCTAGCCCTGATAAACCTTTTTTTCTTATTTCAGTAAATTATAATCCTACTTTTCTTCTTCCTTGTCCTCTCAGGGCTTCTTATAAATTTAACTTATAGATATTTTCTCCTCCTTCACTGAATATTATATATGAAGGAAGAACCCAGGGGAATTACAAAAATCTTATCATTAATAAGAGTAGACTTACATCACCATTTTTCAGAATTTTATGTTGATACTTCCCATGTAATACTTCCTAGTATTATTCATTGTAATGTAGAATTTTAAGAGTATGAACTGGATTGGGTTTGACATCTAGGCTTTTCATCTTACTAAGTCTACCTTCATGTGGAATTTGAGATAAGTGTAATATTCTCTTTATAATATAGAGATAAAAATATGACTCCCCCCCAAAAAAGTAGTACCTGCCTCATAGAGCTGTTTTCCAAATTGTAGACCATCTGATATGTCCTGAACATCCTCCCTTTCATAGTGGCTTATGTAGCATTTACAAGTGGGACCACTGGTAGTTTCCAGATGCTCTGAATAGAATCTGTCTGGTGAGAGCACCTGGATGTGGCCCAACCCAGCCAATCTGAGCCCTTCCCAGGACTTTTAAAATTTTAATTGAAAGAGTGATTGAAGTTATATGAAGAAAACAATGGGATTTTGGCTATTTTTCTTGACATGTATAGAGGAAGTCCATTTGTGGTGAGAAAGAATAAGACAGAGTCAAACTGCAAGGGAAGGGGATACAGATTTTTCTTTACCAGCCTGTGATGCCTTGAATTCTATAGAAATTTGGTCTGCTCACTTCTATGACTCTAAATTTGATGAGCTCTATCTTGAAGCAATTCAAAATGATGGGCTCAGATGAAGAGGCACTGTTTCAATTTAGATCTTTTGCTTGCCTGTCAGGCTATTTTGTGTAGAGAAGGGATGTTCAATGATGGGAGGTGTGAGTAGTCAGACTTCTCTATAGCTGCAATCTTTGCTCCTACCAAGTTGCGGCCTCAATGCCCATTCTGTGTTACCCTCAGACTGGGGTAGAGAATTCAGTTTCTTCAAATTTAAATTTGAAAGGCTCAAATTTAAATTTAAAGTCTCAAAATTAAATTTGAAAGGCTCAAAATTATTGCACTTTCAGGCCACTGAAAGGGCCTTTATTTTCTTTATGTTTTTAAGCTAGACATTACTTGTCTCTTTCTTATAGGAACTTATTGAAAGCTGTAAGAAATTGCCAACATATGCCATATTTCTGCAATTTTACTTTTTATTTCTTTCATGGTACTGGGGATTGAATTCAGGCCTTGTGTGTGCTAACCATGTGCTCTGCCACTGAGCTACATTCCTAGCTTCTCCCATTAAAAAATACCTTAGCTTTGGTGAATCATTTTATGTGTCCCAAGGTACATCACATATTTAAACACACATTTCTCATCTATATAGCAAGAGTTATCAACTTACTTTCTAGGAGAAAAAAAGGGGGGGGGGGACTCTTTAATTCCCTCCCTCCTTCTCTCATCCTCTATCTTTCAATCAGCCAGGTCTACATTTAAGCTCAGATTGACCTCAACTTCCAAGTTCCTTAAATGAGTAAGTTGGGGTTCTGAATTGCAAGCACTGGAAGTCCATTCTGGCTAATTTTCAGAGAAAAGGGTGGCATTTAAAGGATATCGGGCAGCTCAAATGGTTGTTTGGAAGGTCAGAGACTAGGGCCAGGATCTGCACAGGAGAGTCTGGTGGAGTGAGTATGTGATATTTCCAGACTGCAGTGGAAGCAGGCTCTGTGTTCTACTGAGACTCATAAGGATAAAAATTTTCCAAGTATAGGATGTTTCAGCTGTGCGGTGGCCAGAATATGACAAATCCCCTACATGCAGGGTGACTGAGCTGATGAGGCACTTTCCTCTTCTTCCTTATGTTCCTATTTATTCTTGTACAACTCCCTGCTGGGAGGAATTTGTGTGTCTCTTCTTTGTGACCCTGAGGAATTACATATATTATATATTGTGTGTATATATAAATTACAGAGGAGTAAAGCCATTAGAGGAAATCAGGAGGGTGAAATTAGTGAAGCAAGATTCTGAGACTTCTGATTTTATCAAACATTCAATAATAATAGTAATAATAATAATAATAATAATAATAATTATACCTCTAAATATTCCTACTAATGTAAAAAAAACAACAAAAAATTAGTATTCCTTATGATGAAGTTTGAAGATATAGACAAACTGTATTTGATAATACTGAAAATATTTTGATAGTCTTTATGATAAAACTATGATGTTGTCAAACTGTATTTGATGGCACTTTATATTGGTATATAAAGAATGTGCTTCAAAAATACACTTTTAAATAAGAAGTATTTAAACATAAATAATCCAGTATAAGGAATACCATTTTTCATCGTTTAGTTTTTAAATTTTAAATACTTCCTTGAGTTTGGAGGCAGCCATTCTCAATGTATTTCACATATTTTTAGTTTGGTATCTTATATCATTATTGGAAATATATAAAATATGGCTATTTAAAAATTTTTAGGCATAGGGTATTGACTCCCCAGTATATAAGATGTGGACTTAGCTCCCTTTCACTTTCTCTCTCATCACACTTACCCTTGTCATCCTTACACATGGTAATTTTTGAGATCAGTAAGCAGTTGTTTATGTTTTGACCATGGAAATAGTATTCACAGTTGAGCTATTTGGTATCCAGTGACTTCTTTTCCTTTCTTATTTTCCTTTTCTTTCCTCTGAGGTTAGTACTTATCTTTTATTTGTTAAGTTAAAAAACTTTAATTATGCCAAACTTCTTATCTATTTGTTCAACTCTCTTCTCAATATATTTATTTGTATTAGACATTCTACCAATTCCATCTTTTGGAAGAAATTTCTTCTGGATACTTGAACCTGCTCTAAATTGCTTGGATTCTTTCTTGAGACCTATCTTCATTATCTTATTGGGGATTTCCTTTTTCTTTCTCATATTTGATCCATATTTTGTAATGGCTTCTCCCTTGCCTGCTTCCTTCCTTCATTTCTTAAATTTATGTTCTTTTAGTGACACATATATCCCAGTAGTGTCATGAAAAATGATACTTAGATGGAAAGTGTCAGGAGATCTTATAAGACCAAGTACACCTTTCTGCTGTGATAGTTTGGCTGGGCATGGAGTTCTATTGCTTCACTGACACCTGGCTTCCAGTGTAGCTGTTGGATAAACTACAGTCAGCATATGGTGTCCCCGTGGTCTATTTTTATATGATCCATGAATGAAAAATAGGTTTTACATTTGTAAGAGTTATAACACCTCCCCTTTCTGCAATGACAAATATGCAAAAGATTGTGCCTGCTCTAAGCCTAAAAATACTTCCTATCTGATCATTTGCAGAAAAAGTTGTTGGAGTACTACTATCCTTTCAGCAGATTGAAGCTATTTTGATTTCTGATCTTTGTTTATGATTTCTCTCCCTATCTTTCTTTCTGGGAGTTTGTAAGATCTTTTGAACCTGGTGTCTTTAAATTTCTCATTGATGTGTCTTTATATAGTCATACTTCCATCTATTTTTCTGAACACTTTTAAAACTGTTCGCGTCTGGAAACTCAGATCGATCTTTCTACTAGGCATTTTCCATGAACTATCTGATAATTTTCTTTCCCCTTTTCTATGTTTCTTTTCAGGACTTCTATTATTTGGATACTGGACATTGTTGACTGATAACTCTAGTTTTCTTATCTCTTTTCTTTCAATTCCCTACCGTTCTACTAAGTTTTTAAATTATTTTCTTTTTAATTTCTAGAAGATATTATTTGTTCTTGAAAATGTCTTTATACTAGTCTGCTTTGTGTTGTTACAAAGAACTACCTGAATCAATTAACTTATAACAAGAAAAGGCTGACTTTGGCTGACAGTGTTGGAGGTTATAGTCCAAGATCGAGTAGCTCCATTTCTCTGGACCTCTGATGAGGTAGTGCATTATGCCAGGAATGCATGGCAGAGCAAACCAGTCACCTCATGAGCCAGGGAGCAAAAGACAAAGAGGAAGAGGCCAGGGTCCCACAACCCCCTCCACAGACATGACCCCAATAATTTAGAGACCTTTTGTAAGACTCCAACTCCTAAAAACCCACAGTATCACCAACCTGGAGATGAAGCCTTTAACACTGGACTTTTAGGGGCATTCAGCATCCAAACCATGGCAGCCTTCTTATGGCATCCTGCTCTTTTGTTAAAAACCCTTTATTTCTCTTATATGTTTATTAAGGACTTATTTTCTCATACAGATTCTGTTTACTCCAAATTTCTTTTTTCTACGTGTTTGCTTTGATCGCTGTCTTTCAGAATGGGACCTTTCCTTGGATGTCTGGTGTGCTCAAGTTGCTATTCATCTTTTAGAATGGGGCACTGCAGCCGCCGTGGAGCCTGTGGGACTGGAGTGCATTGTAGGGGTGTCTGGCTGCAGTCCATTTTGGTGGGTGACACCCCCCCCCAAATGTGGTGATCTTGTTTTTTCTCTTGAGACTGTCAAATTCTCTAGAGAAAATTCTGTCAATATGTTGTGTAAAGGGTAGATTTTGTAGTACCATTGTTCTAGGACCAAATCCAACATTACAAACAACATACAATGGTCTTAGCCTTTTTTTTCTTTTTGGTACTGGGGATTGAACCCAGGGATATTCTACCTCTGAACTACACCCTCAGCCCTTTTTATCTTTGTTTTTTTCTTTCTTTCTTTTTTGGCGGTACTGGGGATTGAACTCAGGGGCATTCTACCTCCAAGCTATACCCCCAGCCCTAGTTTTTTTTTTATTCTTAATTTTGAAACTGAGTCTCACTAAGTTGCGGAGTGCCTCACTAGGTAGCTGAGGCTGGCCGCGAACCCGGATCCTCCAGTCTCAGCCTCCCGAATGCTGGGATTACAGGCATGCGCTACCATGCCTGGCTGTGTTTTCTTATTTTGAAACAGGTTTTTACTAAGTTGTTGAGGAGCTTGCTAAATTGCTGAGGCTGACCTTGAACCTGTGATCCTCCTGTTCAGCCTCTCGATTACTGGAATTACAGGTGTGCACCACTGCATCTGGCCTTTAGCCTTGTTTTAAGCTTGTGTCCTCTTGTGCTAGATGTCTCCTAGCTGAGACTCTCTGTTTTATCTTTTCCAGGGAATGAACTTATAACTCTCAAGCAACCAGGGAGGGAAGCCATCAAGCTACACAGAGAGGGGCAGGGATCTAGTCTCTAATTGCCTTTGAAATACACTTTCAGCCTATCCTATTTGAGCCCTGCTGTCACCTGATCTTCCAATACTTTGTATTGCCAGTTTCAAACTTTTGGGGGGGGGGCCTGCAGAGAAAATACAGCTGTTTTTCGGCTTCCCCACTGTCAGCATAGAATTCCCTTTGCTCAGTTCTTTGAAGTCAGAAAATTCCATCTGCTTTCTAGCAACCAAAATTTGTTTCTGTTGTTTGCGCTCCCATTCTCATTCTCCTTTTAGATTTATGCCTTAAAAACACAGTTATCATCATTTTAGTGGGGTTTGGGAGGGAGTGTAAATATGTGTTCTCAATCTGCCATCACTTAGTTTAAACACATCTCAGCGTTTTGCCATATTTGCTTAAGATTTTTGTTTCTTAAGAAATAAAACAATCACAGAATCAGTTGACACTCCCTTTCAACCCCTCTTTAACCTCGTTTCTGTGCCTTCTTACACCAAGGTAACTATCATCTTGAAGTTGGTTGATATTCTTCCCCTTCATAGTGGCCTACCTTTACTGTTGTTCCACATGTCTTAAGCTTTAGATAAGTGGTAGTATATTATATGTAGCTTTTTGCAACATTAAATATCTGAGACCTATACATGGTGATAGATTAAGCTCTACTTTATTTATTTTCACTTCCTAAAGGTATTATGCTGGATAAATACTGCCTAACTGTTCTCCTGTGTTTCTGCTAATTTATATTCCATGCTAGTCATATATAGGAGCTCCCATTTCTTCATGTCTTCACCAATACTTGGTACTGTAGTGTGCTTTTCAAAGGCTAAGTGATGATAACATGGGTTGTATTACCTGTGTAATAAGTGGCACAAAAGATAACATTAGAACCTATATTTTCAAGAGTCACACAAACTAAAGGAGAAGGTCATAGGGAGTCCGATAATACCTGAATTCTATTTGGCCTGACCTCTCTGTACTTTAACTTTCCAGAATTCTCTTTGATCATGACTATTGCTATTCATGATACAGTTATGTTTTTCTTTAAATAAATAGAGCTTGAGATGTGATAATTTTAGGATTTGGGTACATAATGTAGGGGAAGCGTAAAGTAAGCTTCAGACAGATGGTGATGCTGGTTCTAGGAGCTCTGCTCTCTCTCATTTTATCTCGACTTTCCGAATCTGAAGCCAAGGTACTCATTAATCAGTGAAGCATGGGAGGGAGGCCAGCTCTTCAGAAGAGGCACACTGTATGACTTATGCTTCTTGGTGTGATCACATCTCTGAGAGACAGTTCAATCTGGTTGCAGTGATAGCAAAAGCTGCAGATAACCTTTATTAACACTATCAGCTCACCATTGTTATGAGGGAACTGTTTTCTCGCATATATTCCTCATCTCAGGCAGGGTTCTGCTAATAGAATGTAGCAGAGAGTTTTGATGTACCTCACCTATATTTCA
Source organism: Graphiurus murinus (assembly GCA_004027655.1). Classification (NCBI taxonomy): domain Eukaryota; kingdom Metazoa; phylum Chordata; class Mammalia; order Rodentia; family Gliridae; genus Graphiurus; species Graphiurus murinus. The sequence continues at coordinate 78,229 of PVLC010002489.1, read as the reverse complement.
GCCCTTTCTTCGCTAACAGAAACACAGTTTCAAGGCCTCAGGGTGTTTTGCTAATTTGTTTTTGCTTTTCCAGAAAACACTGAAAAACATCTTTCAAATTTAATATAAACTTGAAAACATGCAAGAAAGTGAAATATATGAAAGTTGAACAACAGACAAACCTTATAAGAGACTCTCAACCATAAAGAGCAATAAATATTTTAAGCATCCTAATTACATCTTGCCTTCTTCTGGATGTGGTCTCCAGCATGATATTTACAGCATGAGATGTTCTTTATTTTTATTTTTTTGAAACTGAACAAATAGTTGGCTTATGTCCAATAAGAAATCAATTCAGGTTAATGATTTTCTATGACTGGCATACCCAATGATCTCAACCACATTAAGCACAGAAGGCCTAAGTATTTTATTGTTACAGCCAGCCATTTAATATTTCTTATTCATCTGTATTTATCAAACAGTAGGTAAAGTACAAAGAATTGAATAATTGCATACATAGTGCTCTACATACAAAAATGGCAAAGTTGCTGATGTGGAACCATTGGCTGGGAGATCACTCAAAGAAGTCATTTGTCACCTAGGATATGGATGTCCAAGTTTGGCACGGAAATACATTAGAATATACATGCAGACACATGCAAACAAATAAGTGAGATATCTGAAAACTGAATGCAAGAATATTGACCTCATCTTAATCTCTACTGTTTCATCCCTATACTTCCTTTTCTTTTTCTTTTTTCAGTACTAGGGATTGAATCCAGAGGCAAGCTACCTCTGAGCTACACCCTAAACCCTATTTTGTATTCTTTTTTTGAAACAGGGTCTCCCTAAGTTGTGGAGGGCCTCACTAAGTAGCTGAGGCTGGCCATGAACCTGTGATCCTCCTGTCTTAGCCTCCTAAGTACTGGAATTACAAGCATGTGCCACCACATCGGGCATTATGTTTCTTTTGATTGTGTTAATTATTTCCCTTTCCAGTCACTGTATTGAACTCTCACTCATTTTATTTCCATGACAGAATTTATTCTTATCTCTGACTTGCAGATGCCATCTATATAGGTGCCCATTTGATTATCCTATGAGTGTTACCTCACCAATATCTTGTGAATAACAGAAAAAACTGACATGATTCACAAATAAGTGTGTGAAATCATCACAGCATACTTTAATCCCAAAGGTTTGTGAAAGGCTGATGTTGTATGTGACATTAATTGACTCTTGGCAACAGAGTACTAAGCATAGGAAACCTGAAAGGTAAAATGTATATCATTTTAAGAGAGAAGCCTGCATTCGAAGAAAGATAAGAATAAAGAAGCTGTGCAGAAAAAGGAAGCCATAAGAAATAGGATATTTCTTAAGATTCTCCAATTTTCCACTTTCTGGCTTTTGTCTCTTATTAAAATTGGTTATGTTTTTCCTTTGGGTTTAATGAGCTACCTCTGTATATCTTCACAATAAAGTTCTCCTTTTGCTTTAATGCTTGAATTTGTTATTGTAACCCAAAGACTCTTAATAGAAAAGTACAAACAGAAAATGACAGACTATCAGTGTTTCTGCCTTTCTCAGTAAGTGCCATTTTAATCTGAGTGGATGTTTCCAAGTAATTCCTCTGGACCTCTAATTTTGTATACTTTTTATTCTACCTACAAATCTTCACAGCATTTATAGAATCTCACCAGAGTAACTAAAATCCCCAATAAGAATTTCAAATAAATAAAGCCCCAACTGAAGGATGAAACGTAGTAATAATGATCATATTTTTCTATATAATTAATGTGCACCTATTAAAAACATAAGAGACCTTTAAAAAAGGTTTTATCTCCAGGAAATTGGGGCTATGTCTTGAAGCTGAACAGTGGAACATCTGATAATTGATGATATCTTAGAATCAAAGAAATGCCCCCCGTTCATGGAACACACTTCAGGTCTTTCTCCTTAACTCCTATTCCTGGATTTTCCGATTCTTAGACTATAAAGAAATAGCTGACCTACTTTGAGAACTCCTGTCAAAATGATTGTGCGTACGAAATGGCTGGTTTTATTTCCCCAAATAACCTGGACAAAATTTTCTTGCATTATTTTCTTCCCACAAAGGGAAGGCAATAAAAGTGGAGATATCTGGGTTGGAGTGTCACCCCATCACAGGGCCATGGCCTCTGGGAGAGAGCCGATCGCCTTCTTGGACTTTTTTGGGGGTCTCCCACTTAATGAATCCCTTCTCACATAAGAGACCTATGTTTCCATTTTTGCCTGGCATTTGGACGATGAAACAAACCAAACATCCTTTTGACTTTTTCACTGGGCCATTTTCCTCAAAATTAAAACAAAACAAAACAAACCCAAATATATTATTTAACAACCACAGCAACAACAATTCTTTGAAATCTGAATGCTTTGGTCCTTAAATAGATGCCACTTATTTTTCATTACATAGAATTGCCCCTTAGAATAGTTTGCAATTTAAAAAAGAAAACAACTAGAACAAGTAATAGGAAAATCAATCTTTATTCTTTCAGATTAAATAAACCTGCTCACGAAAACTATCTTACATGGATAGCAAAATCTAGAGCTGGTATTGTGGGGGTCAGCAAATAAATATTTTAAAGTATGTGATTTCTGTCTTTCTCTTGGTAGAAAAGCTGGTCCTCAAGCACTGAGAAATTGTTGAGTCTATGTCCATATTGCATTCTAGAGTGTTATGGGGGGAAAATAGTGACTTTTGGAAATGGAAGGGCTTTTTAGAAAAACTGGCTGCAGCATAAACCATATGTTGTTATACAATTCATTTAACCTTTCCAAACTTTGGATTTCTCAGCTGTGGAAGACCAGGTCATTCATTTGTGTATTGGCTGGCACTTAGTAGGCAGCTTCTGTCACCTTTACTATCATTATTGTTAACTTTACCACCTGCCAGAGAACTCAGCTGGTTAGCAAGTGACTTGGACCATCCTATATGTAGTACACACTTGTCAGTCTTCTCCATACATCACTCTTTACTTGCATTATTGACACAGGAGAAGCTGTAAATGAAAAGTGGTATTTTAGTTTTTAGTTACAAACCACAAAATCTTCATTTACGAGTTTAAGCAGAAATAATTTATTCAGGGATATTAGAAAGCATGGAAGTTCACTGGAAGGCTGAAAGAACAGTATTTTGGCTGAGCTTTAGTTCTGTATTTCAGAACTGTTCTGAAAGAATTGGCCTGGAGAGGGAGCTGCGGCCACCACCAACTCGTCATCAGCGTACTTTTGTCACCTCTTTCACTGCAAACTATGTATCAAGAAGTTGCTGAAACCACCAAAAACTCTTCCACTCTTCCTGCCGTGTGTCCCTTCACAATCAGTCTTATGAGTGTGTCTGAGGTGCGGTGCCCAAATCACAAGACTATTCTCTAAATGGTAAAGGGGGCAAGGAAATAGGTTTTGTTTTGTTTGTTTTTTGATTATCTGAAGAGAAGGTGGGATTCACAATGTACAGAATTATCAAAAGATTTTGGCAGCCACAAGTGACAGATAGCACTTGATGATGTCTTGGGTGTGTTAGAAGCATCTTAGTCCTAGCTCATCAAGTTGTCAGCGCCTGAAGGCAATCCATGTAATCAAAATGATGACCAAAAATCATCAAGATTTCCAGGGTCTGTTTTCATCATGTTGCTGTCCTGGTTACTAAGAGACAAATTGAAAACATGTTTTGCACATTTTATGATTTACACAGATCTGTTAACATTATTGCATGTTTTTCTCACAAAACCCTAGAAAAGTGGTCTCTAGTTCCATTTGCAGAAAGGAAGTTGACAATTAAAGAAAATGTATTTTACCATAGGTCATCTTGCCAGTAGTTTCCAGATCTAAAGATACAATATAGGTTTTTTCTAAATTGGTTGTTTCTGACTCAAAACCCACAAGTGATTAACAAAACACTTTTGCATCAGACTGATATGGGTTCAGAATGAGCTCTATCATTTATTAATTGTCTACTTAACCTCATTGAGTTCAAGTTTTCTTATCCATGATATGAGGATGATGGAAATAGCCACCTTGTAAGACTATTATGATGATTAAATGAGATAACAAACACATTATCTAGTACAGTGTAACAGTGGGCAATGAATCAGGTGTGATATCGTTCCTGTTATCAGAACAATCATTTCTATTATACCATTTCTTCTCAAGAGAATTGGGGAAATATAATTCTCATATCCTTAAGAACATGTGCTCTAAATAGCCCTAGACAAGAAAAGACTTATTTACAAAGTGCCCAAGAAGACAGGAATTTGGTTCTATTTACTGACCTTATAATAACCAGATCAATGACCATTTTAAACTTATAAACAATTTTCTTTCTCTAGAGGAGAAAATTTATCCACATTTGGGCAGATTCACGTTGTTCTATAAAGGACCACCAAAGTCCTCCTTTAAGGTGTGTACATATCTGGCAAAACTCCACTCCACTTTTTTGTCTCCCATGAATTTACAAAATGCCCAAGGAGCCTTTTGAACTTCTGATGGCTGGGATAAAGTCCACCTAAGTCGGAATGCTGAGAGGAAATCACCCCAGGGAGGGAGGGGTGTGAATGAGTTACGCCAAGACAGCACAGAGCCAAGACCATTGGTGCATAAACTTCTTCGGGGTACAGCTTCTGGTTAATAATAAAAACTCTGATCCAGGATATTGTTTTTCTTAGGGGAAACTAGTTGTGTTGAAAGAGCTATGAATGCAGCAGTTGAAATCCAAGTGGGTGGGGACATCCATAGTTGAACCTGGTGGTAAAGTCTAAGGAGGTACAATGGTTTTACCTGTGTCAGCTTTGGGAGCCACTTAGGTTTGGGTGGTGACATGGTAATCTACAGCCACATCAACAGTGGCAAGATATGGAGCTTGCTTCTGATTCCCAGGTTTTTCTAGTGCCTATTTTTCCAATGACTAAAGCTTTCATTTTCTAGTAGCTCCTTCCTGATTTGGTAACAGGTCAACACTGGCAAAGAATGAGGCATTTCTCTGGTTGATTTGGACCATCCTTTTTCATTTTGAAAGCAAGAGGATCTAGATTGAATCTGTTGACTTAGGAAACATACTTGGGATTTGATTATACCAAAAAGAGAGCTTCTTCATGTGAAGGTGGAATACTTAAATCTTCAACCAATAAGTGGAGATTTAGTGGCATTTTAATTTGCATTTGAAAGAAAATGTAATCTTATGGTGGAATCCCAAACTGGTAATATATAATTTACATATATAAATAACTGCTAAGAATGTACTATGGAGCAAGGTATGGTGGCACACGCTTATAATCCCAGTACTTGGGAGGCTGAGACAGGAGGATTGCAGGTTCATAGCCAGCCTCAGCCCCTTAGTGAGGCCCTCTGCAACTTAGTGAGACCTTGTTTCAAAATAAAGAATAAAATAGGGCTGGGGGTGTAGCTCCGAGGTAGAATGCCCCTGGGTTCAATCCCCAGTACTGAAAAAAAAAAAAATGTACTATGGAAATAACCTTGGTGCTACTGAAGGTGGTTGTTTGTCCAGCACCAAGGAAAAGTCGCAGACCAACATCTCTACACAGTGAAAATGGTGACTTTCAGCATACACAACACACATATTTTAAGTTTTTGGATTCAGAAAGTGGCTAAAATGACCAAAGGGAAGGCCCCAAGTAGGAAAGAACCACATGCCTCAATCTCTGCCTTCCTAGGGAAGCCCATGGCTCTAGTGGTCTAGTGAAAAAAACATGGACTGTAGTCAATTGGAACTGAATTATAGCTGACCTTTTTGAGGCCAAGTTTCTCTTTTGTAAAAAGGGAATAAACATATTTAACTTATGAAGCCACTATGGCCGAGGTATGACATAACAGGGAAAGGGACACTAGCTCGATTAACACATGCTAATTTATTTCCCTTTTTCTGTGTTCCTTGATTGTGAAAGGAGGGGGTGGGGACCAGCAGCCAAGGAGTTCTTTCATGTTTTTCAGGCCTCCAAAGCTTTTCTGTTAGGGAGTTGATAGTTTTTTTCCTAAAGAATGAATGAATGAATGAGTGAATGAATGAATGAATGAGTACTATCCCTTTGGGGACTTTATGTATTTTATTTTATTTATTTTATTGGTACTGGGGATGAAATCCAGGGGCAATATACCGCCGAGTTACACCTCCAGCTCTGTTTTATTCTTTTATTTTGAAACAGGGTCTCACTAAGTTGCAGATGGCCTTACTAAGTTGTTGAGTCTGGCCTCGAACCTGTAATCCTCCTGCCTCAGCCTTCCAAGCACTGGAATTACAAGGTCTATCCATCATACCTGGATAGATTTTATGTTTTGAAAATAGCTAGTGGAATTTTGACGATTTGGACTGGTTACCTTGGTTTGGAAGAAGAGTGGGCTAATGACGCTATAGACTGCATTTCCATGCTGGCAGTTTATTTCCCATAGAACAAAAATCTATTTCAGGCTATTGTCTGCCGTTTTCCTTCTTTGTCATTGTGAGCCTGGGATATGGGAGACCACAGGCACTTTGGTGACACTCCTGCAGGCAATGAAATTGCATTTATCCTGAAAGGAAGGTCTCAAGAGGGATGAGGCTGAATAGTGAGCCAGTCATTAGGCAGCCCGCCATTACTAAGGGACAAACTGAGCCAGAAATAGATATAATTCCATGGGATCCATGGGTTTGGATTCAGAGAACTTATCCAATGAGGCAAGAGCCCAAGGCCACGCCTTCCTCTTTTATATTAAAGCAGACTCTTTCATTGCTAAATTGGTCTTGGTTCTTTAGACTTGCACCAAAATTAATAAAGGTCTCCTTTCCTAATTGCGCAATCAAAGTAAATTATGTCCACAAATTAGGAGGCAAGGAAATTGCATGTGCATTTTGGGTGTCCTGATAATGTCCTGCAGTAAATTGTTTTCATATAAATTGCATGCTTAATTAATCGCTTTCAAAAATGCCCATGTATTTCCCTGCAAATACATCTCTGCCTGCAATTCATAAAATGCAAAGACAAACGAAATTGCTGATCCCCATATAAAAGTGTCACCCTTGGTGTATCCTGGATGCACTCAGTCACTCTGCCCTCTTTCCACAGAGTGCAATAAACTCAAGGAGGCTCTTCCTTTCTGAGTTGCCCCTAGGTATCTGATTCAACAGATTTGAGGTCTCTCCTAAATTACAGCTAGACGAGGCAATAAAGCTTGTCTATGCACCATAACTAGTGATGTTGAAAATCTGGCTGGCTCAGGCAACTTTTGAGACTCCTCTCAGACAGAAAGACATCTTTAGGCAATGAGTTTTGAGAAAGCCAGCTGCACTAAAAATAAAAATAAAAAAATACATCCCCAAATCCAAAATTTAAAACTGTTTCCTACAAAAATGCATGCATTATTTTATTTTGATTAAAATACAGAAAAGTATTTTTAAAAATTGCCTTCCATAATCCCAATACCCAGATATAATCACGTCCTCTTTGAACAGAATATTAATGTTAGAAAAATAAAATGATCATTGGCCCATTTAGATGATTTGTTTAGCAAATTATTTTATTTTTAGGGATGAGTTTGAGTTTGCACAATTTTCATTAGTTAGAGAATTTGTCTTCTATTTCAAGCTCCCACATACAGTATGCCTCAGTAGGCAAAAATTAATGTTTGAAACAACCCTGGTGCGGCCTGCCTGCTGCAAACCCTTCTGCTCTGATTTTTGGAACAGAATTCTGCTAACAGAAAGTGAAAGGAATGCTATGCTAGATAGCAGAGTTTATTTATCAACGAGAATTCAATGCCTGAAAGTTTAGTCTTAAAAAAAGATTTCAATTTCGACAAATGTTGATACAAAAACTTTCCCTCTGGCTTCTCCTTCAACACAGAAGGAAAAAAAAGTTACTCTTCTTGCTCAGTCAGTGTTATCTGAGTGAGAGGAGACCCAGCTGAGCAGGGCTCCTCAGCCAGCATTGCTTGGCTTTAGCTGTTAATCCTTGCAGCTGGAGCTGGGGGGCTTGCCTTTCGGAAACCCAAGTCAAAAGGCATTGACTTGGCCTAATTTGTGGAGGGTCTGGGGTGAGGTGCCTCTCCAACCCAGTGGAGACCAGAGTGGACTTTCTATTAAGCTAAATTGTAACAGAAGAGTCAGACTGAGGATTAAAATCTACTGAAGCTATTTCCAATGATAAAGTCAAATAAAAACTGCAAACCTCCACTGATGTGTTTTTGTAGATATTGTGAACTTGGCATTGCTTTCCAGCCCCAGTGCTAATTCAAGGTGCATCATGGGAAACTCAACTTTAGGGAAGGCTCAACTCCTCCTCAAATGGCAGCATTTAAGCTGTTGTTTGAGTTAAGAAGTTGCCATTCTTCCACCATGTCTGTGATTGTACTGAGAACTTTCTGGCTGACTCAAGCAGCTTTGGAGATAGAGGTCTTCTCAGGCTACACTGAAGCCTGAAAAAGAAGTTATCTTTAAGCAAATCCTTCTAAGGGCTCTAAAAATATACTAAAGTAAGGAAAAAAAGTGACCATAGGAAAATATTAAGGCCAAATAATATATAATTCTAATTTCTTCTCATTCTTGCATAACAGAAAAATAAAAAGAAAAACCCCAAACATTAACTACTATTTCAATAAATTAAGTTATCATAAAATGTAAGTTTAATGAGTATAAATATATATATGCAATATATGCCTGTGGATGTGCCTGAACATATGGGTACATGAGCGCATGCATGCACATACACACACACACACACACACACGCACACGCACACACACACACACACATCCCTCCCCTAAATGTAGTATTGATTCTTGAAAAATGTATGAATCTAGCAACAAATTCATTTGGTATTTTTCTAAGCTATTTTGTTTGTCATTCCTTTTTAAAATATTTTTTGGGTGCAATGTAATTATACATTATAGTGAGATTCGAAGTGATACATGCACACATCGTATTGTATATTTCCTTCTGTATACCCATCCTCTCCCTGTTCTGCCTTCTTTCCTCCCCGAATGTATTGGTGAGTTTGGTAGCGAAACCTTCTTTAATCAACATAACCTTATTTGAACTGTTCAATTTCTGAGTCCTCATTTTTCCCCTCTCGACCTCCCTCCTCCAATTCCCTTCCACTATTCTACTTGTTTTTTTCTCCTTACTTGACTGAAATTCCTTTTATGTTCTGATTTCCACATATGAGAGAAAACATGTAACCCTTGACTTTCTGAGACTGGCTAATCTCACTTAGCACAACATTTTCAGTTACATCCATTTTGCTGCTGCGAAAGACATAATTTTGTTCTTTTTGGCTGAGTAAAATTCCATTGTGTGTATATAGCACATTTTCATTATCCATTCATCTGTTTAGGGACACCTAGGTTGGTTCCATAATTTGGCTGTTGTGAGTTGTGCTGCTAGAAACATGGGTACACATGTATCACTATAGTATTGTAACTTCAATTCTTTTGGAAAGACACTGAAGAGTGATATGGTTTGGCTCCATTTCTAGTCTTTTGAGGAACCTCTATACTGATATTCATACTGGTATACCAATTTAAAATCCCACAAAGAGTGTATAAGAGTTTACATCTTCCCACATCTTGGACAGCATTTATTATTGTTTGTGTTCTTGATGACCATCATTCTAATTGTAATTTATATGGAATCTCTGGGTAGCTTTGATTTGCATGTTGCTGATTGCTAATAATGTTGAACATTCTTTCATATATTTGTTGGCCATTTACATTTATTCTTTTGAGAAGGGTCTATTTATTTCAGTTGCTCATTATTTAATTAGGTTGTTTTTTTAAGTTCCTTATGTATTCTAAATATTAGCTCTTTATCAGAAGAGTAGTTGCCTCTCTCTTCAGACTCTGGATTGTATCCTTCACTGCACAGAAACTTTTCAATCTAATGGCATCCCATTTATTGATTCTCAATTTTATTTCCTAAGCGTTAGGAATCTTCTTGAGGAAGTCTCTCCCAGTGCCTATATATTGGTGAGTTGGACCTATGCCCTCTTCTAGTAATTGAAAAGTTTATGGTTAAAATTCTAAATTTTTGATCCATCCTAAGTTGACTCTTGAGTAGGTTGAGAGGTTGGGGTCTAATTTCATTCTTCTACTTATGGATATCTGATTTTTCTAGCACCATTTGTTAAAAGGCTGTCTTTTCTACAGTGTATGGTTTTGGCAGCTTTGTAAAAAATCAACTGGCTAGGATTTGTCTTAGTATATTCTGTTCTATTCCATTGGCCCATGCATCTGTTTTTGTGCCAATGCCATACAGTTTTCATTACAATAGCTCTGTAGTATAATTTGAAATCAGGTACTGTGATGCCTCCTGCATAGTTCTTATTGCTTAGAATTGTTTTGGCTATTCTAGGTCTTTTGTTCTTTCATATAAATTTTAGGACCTTTTTTTCCTCTAGCTCTGACATTGGTATTTTAATAAGGATTGCACTGAATCTGTACATTGCTTTTGTAATATGGCCATTTTGACCATATTTATTCTGCTTATCTCTGTTAGAGTTCACTAGAGTAACAGAACTCACAGGATGCTTACAGGCCAAAGCAGTGTAGTGTTAAGTGGCTACGTGCACACCGAGAGCCAGAGGAGCCAGCAGCAAGTTGAGCAGTCCAAGAGCTAGAGTCTCAAAATCAGAGTGACCAATAATGCAATCCCATCCTAAGATGGAAAGTCCAGGAAACTCTCCAGAGAAATGACGGTGAAAGTCCAATTCGAAGAGCTGAAGGCTGATATCCCAGGCAAGAGCAGATGCACTTTTCTCAAGAAGAACCATGCATGTCTTCACACAGCTTTCCTCTTTTTTCCAGGTCCTGTGCCTATCAGAACAGTGCTGTCCACATTCAGGGAAGGACTTCCCCTTTAATCTGCCACTACATGAGCCAATCATCTCATCAACACACCCACAGTCACATAATCTTAGGTGTTTCATAATTCAATCAAGTCAACAATCCAGATGAACCATCACAATATCCAAGAACATGGGAGGTCTTTCTATCTTCTAAGATTTTCTTCAGTTTCTTTCTTAATCTTTCTTTAATATTCATTGTTAGAGGTCTTTTGAGGCTATTGTGAATTAAATAGTTCTCTGGATTGTTTTTTTCAGTGGATTTGTGATTGTTTTAAAGAAAAATCATCAACTTTTGCAAGCTGATTTTCTACCTGGCTACATTTCTGAATTTGTGTATGAGCTCTAGAAGTCTTCTAGTTGAGTTTTTTTGTAAGTATAGACTCATGTTATTTGCAAACAGAGATAATTGTACTTTCTCTTTCCTATTTGAATCCCTTTAATTTTCTTCTCTTGCCAAATTGCTCTGGCTAAGATTTTAAGTACTATATTGAATAGGCTTGGTAAGCTCTTATCTCCCCTATCTCCTCCAGATATAATTTCCAATTTAGGGTTGGTATTTGTTTGATGATGGGAAAATAGCTGTAGACAAAATAGATGTTGAGTGCAAATATGCTCTTTGAAAACTTAAAATCTGTATATCTGCAAATATTCCATGTAAAATATCCTGCACAGCACCACACTAATGCCCATACAAATCCAGTGATTTCCAAATTGGTAATGAGGATCTTTTTATTGGCCTGGTTCCTCAAGCCTTATAAGGCTAAAGTGATGAAGTTTTCTGTGAGAAGAGGCAACTCTCTCTCCACTCTCCTTCTCCTTCTTCTTCTTCTTCTTTGTGTGTGTGTGTGTGTGTGTGTGTGTGTGTGTGTGTGTGTATGTACCAAAGAGGTCACTTTATTTACTGGTCAGTGGCTGGCTGGGGCGAACAGCCTGAAGGCTGTCACACAGAATTTTTGGTGAAGGCCAGTTTTATACCTTTTGGTTACAGAGTTGGAGGTATGGAAAAGTCAAGTTTTTATGATTATAAAATCGTGACATTGTTTTACAAGCCAGGTGTTTGTTTAGGACAGACAACTTATCTTATTTAGAAAGCTATCTTGACCACAAGATACCACATGAACTCATACCATGAGCAGCAAAGCAGTTTAGAGAAACAGATAATAGCAGTTAAAATTTCTTTTACATCCTGGTCCACTATCCTCTTCTTAAAGCGTTTTCTTGCTAAAATTCGGATCTAGAGTTTCTCCAAAGGTCCATGTATTAAAGGCTAGGATTCCAGAATATCACTATTGAGAAGTTAGCACTTTTAAGAGTCAGGGCCTAGAGGAAGGCTTTTAGGTCATTGGGGGCGTGCCCATAAATGGATTATTGGGACTGCAGTCTCCTCCTCACTCTTTCTTTTGCTTCCTGGGAATGAGGTGAGAAGCTTTGTTTCAGCAGGTGCTGCTGCCATGATATGTAGCCCCACCACAGTCCCCAAAGCAACAGGATTAATCTATCATGGACTGTCAAGATAAATCTTTTATTTTTATAAGTTGATTATCTCAGGTATTTGTTATATTAAAGTGAAGCTGGCACTCTCTGAAACCATACCAGTCTGACTTTTTGCTTTTAAGGTCTAGGTCATCTGATCTTTGGAACTACGTACTTTCTAAGCTACTCTTTTCCAAACAAGGTACATAGGAGACAATGACAAGGTATATCTATTTATTTCTCAAGGAGATAAGAAAGTCTTTCATTGTTTTTTATTTCACTGTAAAAATTCTTGATGAAATGAAATCTTCTCTTGGAAGGATTGTTTCAGTTCCCAAGTGCCTATAGGTCTATAGCTATGCCTATAGGCTTCTGGACACTGGTGAGTCTGGTAAGTCTAAAGTTGATTTCCTACAAGTAGTTTTTTATGAGGTATTGAGAAACCTCTTGGGAAAGGGATGCTGGTTTGATGATCTTGGTTATGTTGTAAAAAAGTCTTAGTTGTCAGAAGGAAGGCACATTCCAGGTACAGTCTGACTGCTGTCATTCAAATGTATCTCTTTCTCTTAGGAATTTAACTAAATATTTGGAAAAGCAGAATGGTGGAAGTGATGCAGTTTTCTGGCTCCTATGGGAGGGTCCACATAGCAGAAGAGTGAGTGTCACCCCCATCCCTATCTTAGGGCTCGGCACCTTGAAAGCTCAAGGGTAGTGGTAGAGGTGTCTGGGTAGAGCAGACTGGCTTGTGTGCATATGTAAGGTCTTCCATGGAGACATCCAGAAATATATAAAATAATAGAGGAATATTTCATAGGGTAACTATGGTTCTATTAGGCAAAAATCTTTGGCATTTGAACTCCAATTCCCTCATATCTGTTTAGAGCAGTAATAACAAGGTAAAAATGTTAATTTCCTCAATTTAGGTTTACACAACAGGGAAGTCTGCTTGTTTCAAAATAATACTCTGTACACCCTTTTTCTTAGACTTTACTTTTATTTCTTTTTAACACAGATAAAGCAGCATGGTGTCACCATGTTTCTCCAACTGTTGATTCTAAACCAAGATTTCTAGGGGGGGTTATTCATGGTTTTTACCTCTGTTTCTCCCCCTCCTGCTCTCCCCTTGCACTCCTTGTTAAAATCTTTAACTCCTCCACCAGACACCATAAGAAACTGAGTTCTAAGCATCTGTTTTCTGTCAACCCAGCTGACAGTATATTTTCAGAACACTTGAATTTCTGCCGTTGCTTAATCTTATATCCGGGAGCAGAATCTATGAGGCTAGAGCAGGAAGTAAAGTCTGTAAACTCTCTGGGATCCTGTCCTAAATTTTGCCTTTCAGGGGAGTGGGGGGCAGCTGTCAAGGCTTCAATCTGTCAGACACTGTGCCAGGCTCCCTGGAACTTCCCAACAGTAATGAAATGATGATTTCTCAAGCCTCTGAAGGTAGCTGTGAGTGGGGAAACTGGGTGGAATCTACAAAAAAAAAATCTGTCTGTTTTTGAGTAAGTCCCAGTTTTGGAACAGGATGTATAAAATCAGAACCAGATAATAGTGGAAATGCAGGAAACATGTACAAGTGTAAAATTAATTGCAGGATTTTTAGTTGCTTAGTTGTGTAAGGCAGTTTTGTGAAGCCCATAAATTATTGCTCAGGAAATATGGAAGAGAAGAAGACAAATTATTATCAGGCAGGCATATAGCTCTTCAGATATGTAATCAATTTTAATTGGATTTTCTGCACAATATATAGTGCTGTCTTTCATCCTCCCAGAGGGTATTTCTTACTGGAGATAAAGTGGGGTATAGGAAAAAAAAAAATAAAAAACAACAACCAGGTGCCATCACCAAGATATCAAGGTTTTGTCATAATTATGACATCTCTTGGGCAAGACATCATTCTCTCCTGGTCTCAGTCTTCTGATCCACAAGATGGGAATGAAAACCATTATATATCTGTCAGGATTGTCATGAGGATCAAAAGAAGTCTCATATGAAAGAGACATCTGACAGCAAAATAACCAGGCTGGTAGCTATTGTTTCATTATTGTTGGGAAGTCCTGGGGGGCCTGGCATAGTGTCTGACAGATTAAAATTTGACAGCTGCACCCCCGACCTCTGTAAAGCAAAGTATAGGACAAGATCCCAGAGAGTTCATAGACTTGCTTCTAGTCACAGAGATCCTGTTTCTAGGTGTAAGATTAAGCAACAGTAGAAACAGGAATACACTGCTGCAAAGTTGGTTCTAAATGTGGTACCCAGTAGTCCTTTGATGCCAGCTGGAGTCTTCCTTGCCCTGGTGGAGGAGGTCCTTGTCACCTGTGCTGCCTTTTGAAGAACATGGTATTGCTGGTTACTCTGCTCTTTCCCAGGCCTTTGGTTAAATAAAGAAATAATTCGTGGCTTATGTCAAGTTGTCATTGAGTAAATTGTCTGTCTCCAGGACCTTCCACCTTTCCAAACCTTTTTCTTCATCTGCAAAGTGGGTAGAATAATAACCATATGATCATTCTGAACATTAAATGAGATGTCTGGCATACAGTCATCATGTCCAACAACTGTTAGATCCAATTCAACTACTTAACTTTTTCTTCTCAACATTTACATTTTTGTGTCCCTTGATGTAGGGTGTGCTTTCTTTTTCATTAGTTAATGAATATTGTATAACTCAAGCTAGATAATATGTTAGTTGCTATAAATATACTTAGCCCAGTTTTTCTGTTGCAATGATCTCTCCTTCCCACACCCCTTATTTGACATCTCTCATTTGTTTTTAATCCTCATTTTAATGTGTCTTAATTAAGCTTTTAAAAAAAATGTTCTGTTGTGTATGTCAAGCATATTTTTCCCTTAGAAGTTAATGAAGACCTATCTGGGACTAAGGACATGCAAATATTATCAAGAAAAGCAAAACATCAACAAAAGAAATGAAAGAAAGGAAAAGACAGGAGGAAGGAAGGACAAAGGAAGAAGGTAGTTTGATTCTGCCTTTTTGACTCTCTGTGATCCTCAAACTTTTCTTCATTGATCTTTGTTCAGTGAATATTTCAACTTCAAATTAAACTGGGCATGATGGCACATACCTGCAATCCCAAAACTTGGGAGGCTAAGACAGGAGAATCACCAGCAACTTAGGAAGACTCTGTTTCAAAGTAAATAAAAAGGGCTGGGGGTATAGTTCAGTGGTAGAGCACTCTCGAGTTCAATCCCTAGTACCACATGCAAACACACACACACACACACACACACACACACACACACACACCAGCTGCTGGACTCCCTGACAGCTTCCTGGGACTCCACATATGGAGAATTCTCTGTACAGTTTGTTGGAAGATGGTCATTCAGGTGTCATCCACGGCGTTACACTCTTTCCTCCTGCCCAGCTCCCTGTCCTTTAGCCAGGCCTTCTGCCCAGCCAGCTATCTTTCCATGATTCTTTTTCCTCACTTGCCCAGTCTGAACTTAGCTTAGCAATCCTTTTCCCCCTCAATTTCCTGCTGATGGATGGGCTGAGAGATTGGTATCAATTTAGAACCGAGCAAAACTTTAAATAAAGATTAACATAAATGAGGAGATATTCCCCCCACAGAGGTAAATGATCCCTTTCCTGCCAAGAGGACTCTCTTATTTTGTTCTTAAAGTGGAACGTCTATTCTCCTCAGGATGTACATGAGCAACTGTTTGGTTTTATTGTAAGCCCTTGAACCCCCCCCCCAAGCCTTCCCCCAACTCAAGACAATGTGGTGTGAAAGGAAAGGTTGCTGATTTTTTTCCTCATATGAATATATGTCATTTTAAGATTTGTAAGTTTTGTAGTCATTTCTCTGATACATACATACATACATACAAGCCCCCCACCACACACATATTTTAGTGCAAATATCAAATAAATAGACCTTGGCAAGAGGAGAAAATCCAGGTGACAACATTTTCTGGCTGCTGATCTCAGGGCTCTTAATGATGGAAAATGGGTTTGGGAGAGTGAATATCAATACACAAATGCTAAGTCTAATATAGAAACTGGAGCAAGTTGCCACAGAGCTCTGGGTTGTGTACTCTTGGATTGGATCAGCCAAGCCCTGAGGGGCCTCCTAAAGGAAGAGTCAGAAATAGAAGCAGACATACTTGCTGTCGGAAGGCTCGGAGCTCTTCAGGGAATGCTGGAAGCAGCAGGACGACCTATTTTTTTCCATTTTGTTTTAGGTCTTCTGATCAGGGTCCTGAAGTTCTTGCCCTAAATCCATTTGCCATTTGATTGTAAGTGGGAAGGGGCAAGGAATAATTGTGTGTGTGTGTGTGTGTGTGTGTGTGTGTGTGTGTGTGTGTGTGTGACTGAGAGAGAAATATTTGTATCTCTACTTTCCTAATGACTGTTTTGAGTCATCCTTTTTGTGCTTTGTAGGTGGTACTTCCACTTCCAAAGTCCTGCTTTTCCTGATAGTCCTGCTTTCAGAGGGAGCCTGATGAAGAGGGTCTTTGCCTAGTTTGGGGCTTGAATTTGATGTCATTTGCATCCACACATATGTGTATGTGTGTGTATATGCATGCACATATATTATAATATACATACATACAAACACATATCTATGTGTCATATATAGTTGTTGCTGTTGTTAACATTAGGGTCTATCTGCATGTGTTATGTCATTATGAAACAAAAATTGGTGGCTGCAGAATGACGTGAACACAAGCATGGCCTGCCTAGTTCTCTACCTTTGGGCTCCTCCATGAGCTATATGATGCTCTCAGTCAAGTGGAGTTACCAGCTTTCCTTTACATCTCCCCACCCCGCCAACACACACACATATTTGCCCATTCACACTTCCATCTGCTCATTCTTGCCAGAAACTCCTTTCATAATACACAAAGCCTGAAGGGCTATGCATTAGCTTTTACCCATTTTATATGAATGTGAAAATGCCTTCCTTTGAGTAGTTGCTGAGGAGATGGTATTCGGCATTTGAATAGTAATAATGCCTGCCACTTGAGTAGCATTGTATAATTTATATGATCTGTTCACATATCTCACATAGCCTTGCCTACTAAAACTGGACTTTTTTGGGAAGCTTCTTCCATTTTTCATTGGATTCATAGAAAAAGTTATAGTTCTTGGAAGGTCTTCAGTCTCTGGAAGGAACTTTCATTGTTTTTACTCCCCATTGCTTCTGTAAAACTCGAATCTGTATTCATTGGCTGGGTATTTCTCTTTGTAGAAGAGGCTACTAAGAAACCTCCACAGTGGTCCTTTTCCCTAAAACCATAGTCAAAGCCCTCTGCCCTCCTGGGACATAAAACACACTCAGAATAGGTCATTTAGTAAGATAGGAGACATTACCTCCTAAGTTTTCTCTCTAGGTCTTTTAGGAGAAGCCAGTATGAGATAAAAATGGCTTCAACAGAATTTCCTGACACAACCCTAAAAGGGAAACATAGTCTTTTTATGCAATGGGCTCTCAGGTTAAATCATAACTGCAGAGGATAATGGCTAACAGCTGTGGTTGTACAAAGCTGGGGCTACAAGAATCAAAAGTATTTAAATGACCTGTGCTATGTGAACCCAGAATATAATAATTTGGGGCATATTTCTGGTATGTGTAAGCACAGAGTACCAAAGAAAGAGTGTGAACCAGGGTTCCTATGATTTGGACCTGGATTTATTCTTTGAATGCCATCATATGGGTGAAGCAAAGGATCTCATGTTTATCCCCAATTGAACATCTTTTCCTTACAACTTGCTCCTCTCTTGTTATGATCTGAATGTTTGTGTCCTCTGAATTCATATGTTGAAATCCAATACGTAGTGTGCAGGTATTTGAAGGCAGGGCTTTGGGAGATGATTAAGTCATGAGGGTAAAGTCTGATCAAGAGGATTAGTGCTCTAATTAGTGAAAGAGGCCATAGAGAGAGATCCCTCACCCCCTCCAACACATAGTTACAGTGATGTCTTTCTGTGAGGATGACATTCTATTTGGGTTGTCACCAGTCACCAAATCTGTCAACATTTTGACCTTGGATTACTCAGCAGGTAATAGTATGAGAAAACAATTTCTGTCATTTCTAAGCCATCCAATTTATGGCATTTTGTGGCAGTAGCCCAATTGGACTAAGACAGCTTCCCCTAGACAATGGCATCACTATCTACTGAGGAAGTCAGTGTAGAGACTGCAGAATCACCTCTGCCATTTTTATTTTTTTCTAATATTTCCTTCAAAACAAACCTTGATTTCATTCTCCCATGAAGTTTTCCACAAGTACAGGAAGACTTATTTATACCTTTATTAACAAATTTATCAGCAAATCTGCTATACAGGTCTCAATTTATCCATCCTTAATCATTGCCTATCCTCTACTTGAGTTCCATTGGTAAGTCTTACTGCATTCTGTTCTATTTTATCCTTCTGCTTCCAAGTACCTAACACAGTGGCTTATATATGACATAAACTTGGAATGGTTGGGGAAATTTAATGACTTTGGCTTTTCATATTCTAGCCTCGATTTTCCCGATGGTGCTTTCATATTGGTGCTATTTCTTGATTTAGGGGCTTATGGAGTTTTTTGATGGTCTAGAAGCAGGTGTAAAGATGTTTCATATATTGATAAAAGAGCTTTCTAAGTCTCTATTGCTAAAAGAGTAGATTTTAATAATATTTCCATAAAAAATGCTAAGTTGGTGAGATATGTTCATTAGCTTGACTTAAGATTTCTATAATGTATACAAGACTAAAACACAACATTGCACCCCATAAATATTTGTAATTATTATTTAGCAGATTAAAATATATTTTTAAAAGATAATAAAAATAATTTGGTCTCTCATTGTTACTCTGGCAGCACTCTCAAGTTGTCTCGTTTGTTCATTCACTCTCAAACTGGAGCTGCTTTCTAAGGTGTTTAGCTTGTGGCGTTTTCCCCACAATGACATGTTCACATTGCTACTTATTATGTAGGCCTCTCACCTCCTTCTTAACTGTTGTGAAACTTATAGCAAGGGGAGTAGAGAGACAATAGGGTTATGACTGGTTAGTTGTAGCAATGCATTATCAATTCCTGAAATGTTGGGCAGATCTTCCTAGTTTTGTCTTTCATGAAACAGCATCCCTTACATGCCACCTCCCTTGCCCTCTCATAGAAATAATCTTCTTGCCCTCTTATAGACATAAAGTTTAAAGACTCATACTGTAGATTCTTAAAGGCATTTAAACAAGATGGCCTTCTGGATCTTCAAGATCATGGTAAATGTGCCACTTTTGATCTCAGCTCAGCTGGGAAATCTTTTCTTTTGTGCAAACTTTAGAAAAATCAATATGAATGGCTCTGAGATAAAAATTAATCCTCATACAACCCTTGTATTTCCTTACATGCTGTCTGATTGCTCCTGAAACAAAAATAGGGCTGCCTGGTTTCATGAAATATTCTACAGTGGAAATAATCCTCGTTTTCTTTTGGAGAAAAGCAAATGGTAATTCCTGAGTTATTTAAATAACTAAGGCATAAATGTAGTCTCTGAAGGGCCTGAGGGTTGTGTGATTTGGATAAAAGGATTGCATGGTGGGCATTTGTGGTGAGATCTTTTATCCTTCCCCAGAATGTGAGGAATATGAGTGAGAGAATCACAGGCTCCTCATGAAGTAATGAGCCTCTCTACGCGCTGACCTCTAACACAGCTCATTGAAGATTCCCTTTCACAGCATGTTTACACAGTGACTATTTGGCTGTTAAGCAAATACAGTATTTAATAGGCCCAGAGTGATCTGCTTACATGGGAGCCTGTAATAATCAGAAGGAGATCATGCCAGAATATTAAGAAATTAATACATGGCTTAGACAAGCAATGATCCTTGAAGAGAACAACAGTTTGTGAAAGACAAGACAAATGCCACCTGCCACAGTGACTCTAGGGGAAGATCCAGTCTGTGGTCTCCTCTGAAGCAAATGCAGTTTTCCAGCATCTTGAACAGCCAGCTGAGGTGGAACATTGGGAAAATGAGTCAACTCTTTGGTTGTTCCCTGGATGCTCATCTCCCACGTCACTGGGGATAACATTGTGCAAGTTACAACAGCTGGTGTTTTCATGCCACCAAGCTTACTTCCAGTTTCTGTGGCACCCTGTAGATCTCTGTGGAACTTCAGAGGGATCTCTGGGTTACATTTGTCATTTATTGTGAGTACTGGGCCCAGTACTCAAGTGCTTTCTATCTCCTTAATTGACATTATGTCAAATAATTCCAATAGTAGGTATGTATGTGTTTAATCTCCATTTTATAGATAAAGGACTACTAGCCCAGAGAAGATAGGTGACTTGTCCAAGGTCATACTGCTTTTAGGATAGAGCTGAGACTCAAACATTTTATTCTGAAGTCATTGAATTAGAATATTCAGTATATTGTGATTACAGGAAGGTCATATAGTTAGCAACTTCTTACAAGCAAGTCATCGTGGGGACAAAAATGTCATAGTGAGTTGGAAGAGCATCAGCTTTAGTGACCTCTAGGGATTGTGGCTTCTATACGATAACATGGATTTCTCTGACCCTTGCCACTGTCACAGTGTATATAGAAGAGCAATTAGGCAATACAAATATTAATATGTAAATATTCCCACATGGGACATCCTTCTATTCATTCATTCATTCATTCATTCATATCCTTGACTTTGTTTTGCCAATGGAATATGGGTGATGTGAAGAGAAACAAAACTGGTTTCCCAGATAAGGTTCAAAAAAGAGAATCTTTTATACAAGAATTGTGTCATAATCATCTAAGCTTTTTCAGAACTGATTTTTATTTTAATTAGGATGTAATCCTTCTAGGATTTCTCCACAAGGCATCCAGAATTATTCAGATTATTAAAAAACACTATACCCACATGTACACAACATTTTACAGTATAGAAAGCTGTATCTCACCTGATTCTCACAATAATACCATGATGCAAGGAAGAGAGATATAATTAGGCTCATTTCATAGATAAATTCATGGAGGTTCATAGACTTCTCTGCAACTATACAGTTTTTTTTTTTTTTTGGTACTGGGGATTGAAACAAGGGGTACTCTACCTCTGAGCTATACCCCCGTCCTACTTATTTTTATTTTGAAAGAAGATCTTGCTAAGCTGTTGAGGGTCTTACTAAATGGCTGAGACTGGCCTTGAACCCACAATCCTCCTGTATTAGTCTTCAAATAGGCCTGGTGATTACAATAGGCATGTATCACCATGCTGGCCACAACCACCAACCCCACAGGTTTTTAAAAAGCCTGGCCAGAACAAGAGCCCATATTCTGATCGCTTTGTATATGGGCTCCTCCAAAGGTTGCCTTAAAGAACACTAGAACAAAAGATACGGCATACTGAATCAATCTAATGATTCATCTCACCAAATATTTCATTTTAGCTGTTCAGAGCCAGAGATGTTTCATAAAGGAGCATAGAGCTGCCTCTGCTGACATTGAAAGTTGGGGTGCATCCAAAGAGACCGAACCTTTCTTTAGCAGCTGGCCAGAGGCTGGGCATCCATGACTTTCCGAAACCTTCTTGAACTTATTTACATTTCTTGGCTTGTCCAACCAACTCTTGGGGAGTAACAAGTTCCACATGTTTACCACCTGCTGTATGAAGGAGTACTTCCTTTAGTTATTATTTTAAATAACTGCTTCCCAGACTTAAGTGCTCCCCTACTCCACTCCCATTCCCAACCGGTTATAGTCCCCATCATGCAGTGCCTGTTTGGCTCCCAGCCCTGGCCTGCAGTTATGGGGTGCACTGCAGGGGCATATCAGCAGCACTACAGCATGAAGAAGCTTTAGGGAGCAAATGCTGCCGATGTGCAGGAATAAAAATCGAAATGTAGCTTTTCCCCCAAATGCTCTGACAGCTCAAAAAAGCCAAGCAAAGATTGCTGTTAGAAAACTTTTGTTTTCCTGTATGTCCTTCTGAAAACCTTCATCATCCTAAGGAATTCCATTCTAGTCCAAATGAAATAACTACAAAATCATACTTGCGTGAGTGTACTATTCTGGCTTGAATCCTTTCTAGCGACTGACCTTGCTAATGTGAACATGTTCATATGGTTTAGATTAATGAGTCAATTATTTTTATACAAGCTATCCCTCATGTAGGCTGTTTTCCTTGACTTGACTACGTTAATTAATAAAAAGCGTTCAGTTCTCCTTCTACTGGAGTTTGTGGTTAATCAGGTGCAATTATCAATAAAGCCAGAGTGAATGTCTATGTGCTCGGGCACCTCTAATGAAAATAGGATATATTTGGCTATGAAGAGAAGTACTCTTCAGCAAGTGCTTCTAGAAGGAAATAAGGCTTTGGATCTTGGAAGACACAAGCTGCCATTATAAATATAGTTGTGTTTTTAATTAAATAAATACTGAAACAAATGTGATTGAATATGAGATAATCCATTCATGTGGATATTATTTCATGTCATGCCTTAAATTAATGCTTCCTAGGGCTTGGCCTGGCTCTTGCTAGTTGCAGAGGGGAATGTGAAAGTATATCCTACATAAATAGACATAGACTTGCACACTCTTCATCTACCTGCACCAGGGAATGTCCAAAAATAAAATCTCAAAACTTAGAGAAAAATTTAAGTAACAATTGTTTATAGCACTAGTTTCTTTGCTCAAAAGAAGTTTGTAAAGGAGTGAATGTAGTTTGCTTAGTGACTGGTGTATAGTGAGCAGTTAAAATGCTAATCTTTATTATTATTACCAATGTTCTTTTGAAAATGTCTCTTTTAGCACTCAATATCTAATTTGATTTTTTAAAATTTATTTATTTATTTTTTTTTTGCGGTACTGGGGATTGAACTCAGGGGCATTCTTCCTCCGAGCTATACCCCCAGCCTTAATTTTTATTCTTTATTTTGAAACCGAGTCTCACTAAGTTGCGGAGTGCCTCACTAGGTAGCTGAGGCTGGCCACGAACCCGGATCCTCCGGTCTCAGCCTCCCGAATTAAAATTTATTTTTAATACACTTTTATTGGTGCATTATAGTTTCACATCATAATGTAAATCATGTTGATAGTCATATACATGCACACAGTACTTGGTAGTCTTCCCACCAGCTCCTACCCTATTCCCCCTTTCCCCATACAGGGTACTGAGAATGACATTGGTATTTTCACATATGTACATAGAGCCTATGGTAGTAATTCCTTCACTGATTCTCACTCTTCCCCCTCTCCTTTCCCTTAGACCACCTCCATGGCTCCACTGAGGTTTCTCCTCCATTATCTGGAGTCCCTCTGGTATTGCAATTATTCCCTAGTTTTCACATATTAGAGAAAACATATGACCCTTTACTTTCTGTGATTGGCTAATCTCACTTAATCTCCAGGTCCTTCCATTTTCCTGAAAATGACATAATTTTGTTATTCTTTATTATTGAATAGAATTCCATTGTGTGGATATCTCATAATTTTATAATTCATTCATCTATTGATGGATACGTAGGTTGGTTCCATAATTTGGCTATTGTGAGTTGTACTGCTATGAATGTGGATATGCATATAATACTGTAATTCTTTGATTTTAGTCCCTTTGGAAAGAGACACAGTAGTAATATAGCTGGATCATATGGTGGATCCATTCCCAGTTTTCTAAGAAATCTCCAAACTGATCTCCATAGTCACTGAGCTAATTTGCAATCCCACCAAAAGTGTAGAAGAGTTCCAATTTCCCCATATCCTCACCAACATTTATTGATTTTTGACTTCTTCATGATTGCCATTCTGATTGGGGTTAGGTGGAATCTCAGTGTAGTTTTGATTTGCATCTCCCTGGTTGCTAACGATGTTGAACATTTTTTCATATATTTGTTGGCACTTGTATTTCTTCTTTCGGAAAGTGTCTAATTAGTTCAATGGCCCATATCTTGATTGGGTTATTTCTTTTTAACATAAAGTGTCTTAAGTTCTTTGTATATTTTAGATATTAATCCTATATCAGAGAGATAGCTGGCAAAGATCTCCCATTCTGTAGGCTTTCTCTTTAGACTCTTGATGGTTTCTTTGATGAGCGGAAGCTTTTTAGTTTAATGCTATCCCATTTATTAATTCCTGTTTTAATTTTTGAGCTATAGGGGTCTTGTTGAGGATGTTTCTACCTGTACCTATATGTTGGAGTATTGGACCTATATCCTCCTTTAGTAGTTTCAAAGTTTCTGGTCTAACTTCCAGGTCATTGATCCATCTCGAGTTGACTTTTGTGCAGGGTGAGACTTAAGAATTTAATTCCATTTTTCTACAACTGAATAACCAAATTTCCCAACACCGTTTGTTTAAAAAGGCTAAATTTTCTCCAATTACGTGTTGATACCTTCAATTCAATTTTGTGTATGGATTTGTTTCTGTATCTTCTATTCCATTCCATTGATCTATGTGTTTGTTTTTATGCCAATACCATCCTGCTTTATTACTGTAGCTCTGTAGTATAATTTGAAGTCAGGAATTGTGATGCCTCCTGCATAATTCTTATTGCTGGGGATTACTTTGGCTATTCTGGGTATTTTGTTTCTCCATATTTATGAATGATTTTTCTCCAAGTTTATGAATGATTTTAAGAATGAAATTGGTAATTTGATTGAGATTGGATTGATTTTGTAGAACACTTTTGATAGAATGGCTATTTTGATAATATTTATTCTGTATATCCAAGAGCAAGGGAGCTCTTTCTATCTTCTAAGATCTTCAATTTCTTTCTTTAGTGTTTTATAATTTTCATTATAGAGGTCTCTTACCTCCTTGGCTCAGTTTATTCTTAGGTATTTTATTGTTTTTAAGGTTTTAGTGAATGTAATTGTTCTCTGGATTTATTTCTCAGTGGATTCATGGTTGGCATATAGAAAAGCTACTTATTTTTTTGTTTGATTTGTATCCTGCTACTATGCTGAATTTGTTAGTCAGTTCTAGTAGTCTTTTGGGTGAGTGTTTTGAGTCTTCTAAATATAGGATAAGGTCATCTGCAAATAGAGATTGTTTCAGTTCTTCGTTTCCTATTTCAATTCCTTTGATCTCCTTCTCTTATCTTATTGCTCTGGCAAGAGTTTCAAGAACTATATTGAAAATGAGTGGTGATAGTGGGCATCCTTGTCTTGTTATTGATTTTAAAGGGAATTCTCACAGTTTTTCTCCATTCAATATGATGTTAGCTTTGGATTTATTGTATATTGCCTTATTGATGTTGAGGTAAGTTCCTTCTATTCTGATTTTCTGCAGTGTTTTTAACATGAATGGATGTTGGATCTTGTCAAATGCTTTTTCAGCAACTATTGAGATGATCATGTGATATTTGTCCTTAGTTCTATTGATGTGGTGAATAACATGTATTGATTTGCATTTGTTGAACCAGCCTTATATTTCTGGGATGAAACCACTTTGGTCATGGTGTACAATTTTCTTGATATATTTGAGGAAAGTTTTGTTCTTACGGAGAGATGGTTAAAATAAGTTTTGAGATCCATATGTGGTTGGTATATACAAAGCCTTTTAAAAAATGGGAGAAAGTTGGTGATGGGAGTTTAGCTCAGTTGTAGAGTACTTTTCTAGCATTCATAAGGCTCTGGATTTGATTTCCAGTACTGAAAAAATAAAAGCAGTAAATTGAATCGATGACTTCCTGAGTTTGTGGGTTTCAGGATAAGACAGGCAAATTTAATGAATGGTCACCTTGCCTTAGTTTATATTAAAATACAATGTTTTTCAAAATATGACAAGTGTTTCAGATCCTGAGAGATTTTTCAAATTCTGAAATGTCATGTCCCATAGTGATGTTTCTATAACAAGGCTGTGCTGATGTGTATAAAAAATAAATGGTTTCCCTCAAAAATTTCCTACTGCCTATTGTCACTGAAATGATCTTAAGGTCTATGACTCATTGCCCAGGTAGAGCTGAGGCATGGCACACTTAGCACTCTGAGGTAAAGATGACTACTACTCAAGCTTTCTTGGTTATAGGCCACGATGGGACAGGAGATAGAAATGATACTGAGAAGTAAAAGAGGAGTTTGGAAAGCTGGTGACAAATCTAATGAACTTTATAAATATATTTATCTCCAGAAAGGGTAGGTGTGCCATAAGAGAATGGCTAGCTTCCCGGGACTTCCTCTACTCAACAGGTATTCATTGAAGCCCTACTCTGGCCCAGGACAATCCAAGGGCTGGAAGTATAACAGCAAAGTAATAGTAAAGCTCTTGCCATTGAGGAGCTTACAGTTTATTGGAGGTGGGTGGCTGGGATGGACTTCAAAGCAGAAGAGCCTGGTAGGAAGAGTGGTATCAAGTACAGTAAAGCTCAACTGAAGGGCTAGTTGATTTCACATGGGGCCATGGTGGTGCATGGCAGTCAAGTTGCATCAACTTGTGAGAGCTGATTGTGTGCATGTCTTTCCAACTACAAGTTCAGTGATATAATGTTGTGGACTTTACAGTAAGCTTTGGTGAGAATATTTATACCATATAAATTGGTAAACAGCACGCGTTGGGGCTTTTCTTCCCGCAAAGAATGAGTTGTGAAACATTTACCAGTATACTATTCCTTGTGTGTGTGTGTGGCTGGGGGGACTCCATAAGAGGATAAAGGGATAATTGGGCTGAATCTTATAGCTTGGGTAGAAAAATGGTCATATTGGACTTTTAGGAGAAGGATTTGGAAGTTTGGGGCAGGAATTTTTTTCTGAGGAGATGGGGAAAAATGGAACTTGCATCATATATATTTGTGATGATTACAAACTCTAGCCAACATTTTAATCATCTACTCCTCTTAGAGGTCAGATTATGGAATTCATGTTTTTTTTATAAATACAGTTTTACACATGATGGACAGACAATAAGTGTATCTTGTATAAATAAAAAATATGGATATTTCTTCTCTTATTAATATGTGGACTGGGTCAATCATATTCGCTAACTAGATGCCAAGAACTGTGTTAGGCATGATATGATTTTATATATTTCTTTTACAGAAGAAGAAACTAAGATCTGAAGAGGCAGAGGCTAAGGAATTTGCTCAAGGTCATAAAGTTCATGGCAGTAGAAGCAGTATTTTAACTTATTTGATTCCAGCCCTCACATTTTTTGGCTGTCCCATATTTTCTTTCAAATGAGGGGCCATTTGTTGTATGTGGATGAGGACTAAAGACAGAATACTCTGGGATTGAGAGATCATTAGGGGCTGTGGACATGAAGGAGATGTTCCTTAGCTCAAAAATTACTGGTTTAGGTGACAGTCCATCCTCTCTACTGGACTCCTTTGGTGACATTTACGTTAACATCTTGGCTGATCTATGATGACCTTTTCTATTGACTCCTAATCTGAAATGCAGTTTGACACACTTATATAGTACAGCAGAAGGCTGAAGAATGAAGTTTGGATTTCTTTCTCTATCCCGCCCTCACTTCAGTCACTAAGAACAGATCTTTCAGATCAAAACACTTTATCTTTCCACCTGCAGAAAAATGTCAGACAAAAATGTTTAGAGATAACTTTGGATGTGGTGTACTTGAGTATTGCATCCAAAGGCCAAATGCGACAGGTATAGGGTTTAGGATTATCTATAACTTAAAAGGAGGACACTACATTTTGGTTCTTCAGCACTTGCTTCCTGCTTTAGGCCTTATTCTAACCTCAGAGTGAGGCTGTACATTACATTTATTCCTATTCAGACTATGAAATTCTTACTCCTTAAATCATAACCTCGAGTGACTTGCCAATCTTGAGTACTGAATCCAACATTCTTACATTGGTGGAAAAGAATACAGAAGTAAATCTGCACATAATTCTTGGATTTTGCAGGTGAGGGATTAGGAACTGGAGAAGGCATTTTGACATTGCCATTAGTAAATATCTGTAGCTGGAAGACCATGTGGGTAATTACTGAATAATCAGGAAAGGAACAGAAATGAGATCCCCTTATGTTACCCTTACTAATAGAGTTCCTGGTTGAAAACTACCAAAGTTTACTATGGTCAATTTATTGAAAAGAAGAATTCCTTAGAAGGTGATTGATCATAACCCTCAGAAATGTTGGATGAGTAGTAATTAAGGGAGGCCAGGTATGGACATAGAATAGTCATGGGAGGGTCTTGCTGAGGACACTTGTGTTTGCCATTTGGGAACTCAGCTACTGTGGGGCCTGCAGTCACAAGGCCCTCGTCATGCTTCTGGGTTCTGTTTTCCTTGGACATCAGTCGGTGCCCCGCTTCTGCATCATTTACTCCACCACAACTACTATGAAAAATCTCTGAGCAACTCCACATCTTTCCCTCAAAGATCTGTGGTCTGAATGGAAACATCTGATTGGTTGTGCTCTCTGCAGCCATACTCACTTCCTGGGAAGAGGGAGAGAGATTTTCTCAGGCTTTTCTAGCAGGAAGTGAACTCTGTCTCCTACAATTCTGTGAGTCATGCTAATAAAAGTTTTCATGGGGCAACCATAAATGATGGACATGGATATCATCATTTTCCATATCCTAGTTTTAGCATAGAAATGTGCCTCAAGGAAGCTGAGATGGCTTTGCTTATAGAGAGTTCAAACAAGGCAAAACAGAACAAATGGCAATGAGTCTAATTATGAAACATTTATTTCTCAAAACCCATGACCCCTTGAACCTATTATTTACATACAGAGAAGTGGTCCAAGCCCTGCCTTTGTCTGACTCAGAATGTTCACACACAGGCTGACTTCTTTCTCACTGATGGCTTTGCAATTCAGAAGATGTAAAGAGGTTTTCCCTGGCTTTCAGCCTCCCTATCTATTTTGATCATGGAGGTTAATAATGCTGAAAAGCACTCAGAGTATATAAGGCCGCCAAGGAAATGAGAACTCTATGTTTTATGGCTGGGACATGACTGGTAATGTATCTGCTGGGAAAGTTGCCATTCAGAATGCAGCAATGAATATTGAATTCCATCAATTCTCCACCATTTTCTCCCTCCCCCACCCACTCTGCCTCCTTGATTTCTACATGGGAAAGGTGCATTCAGAGCCGAGATCTGAGCTTGCCATAGCTGCTTTCTTTGGAAGGCTCTGCCAGTGCTGGGCAGTGGCTTACACCCTGGCCACACTGGAATACATAGGAGCTTTTCAAAAGCCTGATCCTGGGGTTGTACCCTAAGTCAGTTAAATTAGAATATTTGGGGAGAAGGCCAGGTGTCAGGATTATTTTTCTTAAACTCCTTAGATGGTTCCATTGTGCATGCAGAATCATTGTAGCTCAAGTCCCTAAACTCTACATGAACCAGATTTGCCTTAGGACAAGCACCAGGCATCAGAAATGGAGATTCATTCATTCTCCTTCTCTCTCTGTCTTGCATGTGCACATGCACACTCTTTCTCTTGAAATGGCCATTCCTGGAACAAATATTATACAGTACAGCAAACATGGTCTTGAATGCCCATTTTCTAGCTGTTGTTCTGGGCAGGTTATTTTAGCACTCTGGCCTTCAGCTTCCCTGCCTGTAGTAATTTCTGCCTCCCAGTGTTGTTGGGAGGATTAAATAATAAATTTCACCTTCCTGTGGTAGTATCTGGGATGGATTAGGTCCAAATGCATCCTAATGTTATACCATCTAAAGTAATACTTAAATAGAGATTCATAAATCTTATCTGGTCTTATTATTGCACAGACCGAGAGTTCTCAGAGCATTTTCATATCTAATGTTCTACCATATTTTAAGCACCACCCTTTGTCATATGTTAGTCTGGAATTTACCACCCCCTTTTAGAGATGAAGACACTGAGATCCAGAAAGTGGGAGTGTGCGTCCCTCTGTGCACAGGTCTTTTAACTTGGACATCATCTCTGCTATGAGATAAGCAGCAATGGCTGGAAAGTCCTCTTCCTTCCCAGGACTGTTTTACCTGTACTTACAGGCCCCTCTTGCCTCAGATCCAAACAGCAAGTGTCCAAGGAGGCCAAGAGGGTAGCCAAACTGTTAGGAGGGAAAAGCTGGCTGTCATCTCCCTCAATCTCTGCTTTCAGCCTCTACCTTTCCAATTCTCCAGGTCAATGCTTTCAGGAAAAAGATCTGATGTCAGTCATTCACACCTTAGTATGACTTTAGATGGTGTAATATCAGGATGCATAGGGATCTAGTTCATCCCATCACTTTGCAGGTAAACAAGTCTAGGCCAAAGAGGAAAATCATTTGGCCCAAGTTCATGCAGCTAATTAGAGCTGGGCAAGGAACCAGCCATTCTGATTCCCCCTATTTAGTTCTCATTCCAAATAAAAATTCCCTTTTCCTCATTTCATTTTCATTTTTATTTGTTGCTTCATTTCCATAGGTGGCTAGCTAGTTCTCCACTTGAGGAAATTTTTTCTTCCTAAATACCTTTAAAGAGAGACATTAGGGTGAAGTAATCCTAGCAGGAGGAAGGAAGATCCAAGTAATTATGAAATTTATTGTTTCAAAATACAACCTATGTCGGGCATGATGGTGCATGCCTGTAATCCTAGTACTTGGGAGACTGAGATAAGAGGGTCACAGGTTCGAAGACAGCCTCAGCAATACAGTGAGACTCTCAGCAACCTATTGAGACCCTGTTTCAAACAAAAAATAAAAAGGGGTTGGGTATATCATGGAGGCAGAATGCTCTGGGTTTAATCCTCAAAATAAACATACCTAGTGGACAGAGACTAGTGATTGTTGCATTCCAAACTGTAACACAAATGAGCCCTGGGGATGGGGAAAAGAAAAGCCAGTGGACTGCATGCTGCTTCCATAAGGAGGTTTATTTTTGTTGGGAGGTTGGGAATCAGAGCATACTTGAATCCTCATCTAATCCTAGTACTTGGGAGGCTGAGACAGGAGGATCGCAGGTTCATGGCCAGCCTCAGCAACTTAGTAAGGCCCTCTGCAACTTAGTGAGACCCTGTTTCAAAATAAAAAATAATGTAGGACTGGGGGTGTAGCTCAGAGAGTGGCTCAATCCACACAACCATATAAATAAATATTCAGTGAAGTTCTGGCACATAGAACATATTAAATATTTGACTAATATTTAATATTTTAATTTTCTTTATTTCATTGTACCGAATCAGATCAAAAAGGGAAGAATCAACATTTATTGGCCTTATTTTTAGATATCAGGAGCTTAACATGTTATTTATTCTAATACTTTCCAGACTATTATATGGTAGAAATGTCTAGTTCCATTTCACAAGGAGCTGACTGGGACTCAGACCCATTTGTTTAGGATCAAAACAACCAGTAAGCCTGGGACTCAAGATTTAAGCTTGGTGTATGTGATCCTAGAGCCCATGCCTTTTCTAATTAATTGAATACTAATGAGATTAGAAAAATGTAACCCTTCTACCTACCAGTTTGCATGAGATTAGAAAAAAATGTAACCCTTCTACCTACCACTTTGTTTACTTGGTACCAAATCCATGACAAAACTGATGATTTCATTGACTCAACTGGTTAGAGAGGTCTTGTAAACCTACTAATGTCTCAACCAAGAAATTTTTCCTTCTACTTGAGATTTAAATAGCCTATCAAGAAATGTAACATCTCCTTCCTCCAGAACATTCTAAAAGCAGGACAGGCAATTCGTCTCTGCCTGTTTTAGCATTGGCAATGGAAGAAAAACAGCCTCTTGTATTTTCTTCCTCATTTATCTATGCAACATCATTATATTTCAAAAGTAATTTCTATCACTAAGCAAAATCTGGGTATTAGTCCATAAAACAGTGGGTATTGTTGAAGGGAGTCAATAGTAATAGCTAACATTTGTATAAAGCATTTTAGAGCTTCCAGAACTCATTCACATACATTTTCACCTGAAACTCATATCAACTATGGAAAGTAAGATGAATGAGCATTATTACTATTTACTTTACCTGTCATGTGAAAAATGTGCAGAACTTAAAGGATTTCCCCCAAGTCCTAAGGATCATAACTAGCCACATTCAAACCCCAGCCTGTCCAATTCTGGAGTCAGAGTTCTCTACTAAGACCTCCCTACTCAAAAAGTAGCTTCTGGCTGGGCATGGAAGTGATGCTTGTAATCCTAATATTTGGGAGGGTGAAATGGGAGGATCATAGGTTTGGGGTCAGCCTCAGCAACTTAGCAAGGCCCTCACCAACTTAGTGAGACCTTGTTTCAAAATGGGGCTGGGGATTATAGTTCAGAGGTAGAATACCCTTGAGTTCAGTCCCCAATAACACACATGTGCACAAACACATATACACAAACATAGGCAGTCTCTGAACTAGGAGTGTGGGCAATCCTAGTGATTGTAGAAATTCAGAATTCCCAATATCACCCCATACACACTAAATCAGTTCAGTTCTATGCTTTAGCAAGATCATCATATGATAAAATATACAGCTGGGCATGGTGGTGCATGTTTGTAATCCCAGTGCTTGGGAGGCAAAAGTAGGAAGATCACAGGTTTGAGGACAGCTTCAGCAAGTAGTGAGACTCTCCTCAATTTAGTAAGATGCTGTTTCAAAATAAAAACAAAATAGGGCTCAGAGGTAAAATGCTCCTGGGTTCAATACCCAGTACCACAAAGAAAAAGAAGAAGAAAAAGAAATATATATTTTTTACCGACAAGAGTTGCTTATTAGGCAATATCACCTCTGATGTTTGTACATTAGTATTAATGATATTAACCTAAGGTCGTAAGACTGCCCATAAGTAAGAATTCAGTGACCTTCCATTCAACACTGCCCCCTCCCCATTTTCTGGAAATAGGAACTGCTTACAGGATTAAAGCAATTTTGGTTTTATTTTCCTTTGATCTTGCCTTTCAATCATGTTTTGGAGAAAATGACTAAGTTCAGGTGAGAGGTCACTTAGACAGAAGTGTTAAGCAAGTAGAAGGGAGCACACCCACTGAGTGTGAAGCTACAAGTCCTCTGGTCCCCAAAGCACTTCCTAGTGTGACAGGTACTAGATGGGGTTTATCTGAGAACCTCTCAAGGTTTCTGAGCAGGTATTTCTGGCTCACGTGGAGATGGGATGTGTTGAGACCAGATGTCTTGCATGAGTAGACCCTTTCCAAACAGCATCTGGTTAGTTTCATTCACCCCGGCGAAGCCCCAAGGAGCCTGAGCAGGCTTTCTCTGACCATTGTCTGGGCTTTCTATTCATTAAATAGCTAGCTGTGTTTCCAAGACATGTCTGCCCTGCAGAAGTCTCCCTCAGCTACATAGCACTCCCCCAGCCCCTGGAAGAAGTGTCCAGCAGACACCTAGTGGCCTGTTGGTATTGTGGCCCTGGTCAGTACACTGCTCTTGTCCCAGGGTGCCTCTTTGTCCTCTCCCAGTAGATCCTAGTGAGTAAGGAAGAGCACGTTTTAAGAATATTTTTTTGCCCTGCCGTAAAAACAAGGAATTTATGAGCATGCCAATGTGAAAAGAGGGCCTGGGGAATCATTACTGAAAGCATAAAAGACTAATTTTCCCCATAAAGTGGCAGCAATAAATGTCCTGTAAATATGGGCCTCCACTGACTCCTTCTTCAAAAGCATATTTCTACCCCCAATCCAGTGGAGTCTATTTTATACTTAACAGAGTAAATAGACAGTGTCTGTTCACACACACCTGAAGTGAGGCAGAATATACAAGAGAGAGTCAAAGAGGACACAGTCTGCTCTAGTGGCCTTCAAGTTTAGGAGTGGGGGGTGGAAGGGAGGGAAGAAAGAAGGGCAGGTGTAGGAGGAAGGCTGGCAAAGGATCAGAGAAGGAGGCCATCAGATTGTGAAGTTGCAGAAGGTGAGCAATGGAGAAGAGGAGGCACTGTCCCAAAATTCCAGGAATCTGCAGTGCTTCTTCTGATCATTCAAAGTTGGGGAAAATAGCATTTTTTACAATATCTATTTATAAAAATTAAGCCCCAATTTAGATATAAGCTCTGCACATTTTCTCCCTCCCATTGCTCATTTATGAATGTTGAACTTGAGGGAGTTCTGTAAAACATTTACAATTTCACTCTCACTTTTGCATAGTCAGCAGATCAACAAGCAGATGCTGAATTTTCAGGTTGTCAGTCAAGATTTCTCTGTTTTTTCTGATATGCTGAGAGATTGTGGCTGTCTAGGCAAGTGTGTCCATGGAGAGGAGGTGCTGCTCACATAGAACTTCCCTGGGTGGATGAAGGTGGGGGGTGAAGTCTGTGTTTTTTGGTGTCCAAGGGGGAGAGAGAGAGGGGGAGAGACAGAGAGAGAGAGAGAGAGAGAGAGAGAGAGAGAGAGAGAGAGAGAAAGAAGAAGAAGAAGAAGAAGAAGAAGAAGAAGAAGAAGGAGGAGGAGGAGGAGGAGGAGGAGGAGAAAAGGAAGAGGAAGAGGAGGGAGATGAATAGGGGGAGGGGAGGAGGAGGAAGAGGAAGAGGAAGAGGAAGAGAAAGAAAGAGAGAGAGGAGAAAAAAGAGAAGGAGGTGAAAAGGAAGAGGAGGAGGGGAGAGATGAAGAGGAGGAAGAGGAAGAGGGGGAGGAAGAGGAGGAAGAGGAGGAGAAAGGAAAGAGAGAGAGAAAGAGAGGAAAAAGGAGGAGAAGAAAAGAAAGAGGAGGAGGAGCGAGATGAGTAGGAGGAGAGGAGGAGGAGGAGGAAGAGAAAGAAGGAAAGACAGAGAGAGAGAGGAGAAAAGAGAAGGAGGAGAAAAGGAAGAGGAGGAGGAGGGAGATGAAGAGGAGGAAGAGGGGGAGGAAGAGGAGGAGGAAGGAAAGAGAGAGAGAGAGAGAGAGAGAGAGAGAGAGAGAGAGAGAGAGAGAGAAAGAAAGGTAGAATGTTGTAGGTCATTTATCTAAAACATAGATCAGATCCAGACAATCATTCATATATTAGTGTCTGCAATTGTCTCAAACTGAATTGCAGGAGATTAAAATAAAGAATAGGAGATGCTGTTCTCCAATAAGAATGTAAATATTAGAAAATTGTTTTATGTCTTGTTGAAGAACTATTTTCTTGCCATGATATAATGTCTCTGTCACTAATCTTTCTTGTTCTGGAAGCTACTTTGTCTGATATTAATATTGTGATTTCATCTTTATGTAGTGTCTACATGACACATCTTTTCTGATTTTTTTAGTTTAAAAAATTAACTTTTGGGAGGAATGATTTTACATTTATTGAAAATTACAAAGACAATATAAGATTTCCCATGTATCTCTCTCAAAAAGAAAAAAAAGAATAAAAACAATTAAAAATAGCAAGTCCATAATTACCAGAAATGGACTGTAATAGGCTTCTGGCCTGTTACTGACCACTTAGAGAAACATGGTACTTCTCTGTTTTCCAAGTACATTCATGCAATATGTGATTGAAAATGGAGTCAGTTATTTTAGAGACCACAGAGTGTGCTAAAGTGAGATTACAGATCTTGCTGCCTTGCCTGCAATGGAGTTAGTCAATTGGGTTTGTCTAGCTCTTTTACTCTAAATTAATGGAATTTTTTTTTTTTTTTTTTACCAAGAGAGATACTAGTCCTAATTGAATGTTGTTCAGGTAGCAGGACTCCCAACCTAAGCTTACTGGCCCTACAACCTTGATTCACTTCCATTTAATAATGCAGCCTTTCTCTTGCTTTGTATCATATACCTTGTTTAGGTCTGAGTGTGAATCCAGGCAGAAAATGTGAAAGACTTGAACCAATGCTCTTTCTTTTACTTGCTTAAAAAGAAGATGAGCTCATCCATTTCAAGAATGTTGGAAAGAAGTAATACTTTTCCTTAGCTTGGAGGATATATGTGCTAATATAGTGGGGTCTTTTTTTTTTTTTTAAAGAAAAATGAGAATGCATATATTCACTTGACTTCATACTTTATTATTAGCTATCAGTTTTGACTTCTCAGAGTCCTGTCACCTACCCCAGAGGACCTTCATCAGGGCTGATATTGGCACCGATTCAGATTACATTAGTGTAAATTTGGGTTTTGCACTGCCTGCTGCTTAGTAATAATCTGCAGTTTTGTCCCCATAGCATCATTAGCACCTTCTTCCTCCAGGTGCTGACTAGGGGCTGCAGAAAGCCCCCAAGCCTATAGCAATTTACACCTATTGACTCTCCCTGCAGCTAATTCATCTTCATGACCTGTCAAATTCTTCTCTCAACTCTTTAACTCTCTCATTGTCCGGAGTCGGAGTCGATTGATTTTTGAGTCTTATAACGAGGTAAGGGAGGTGAGGGACGCTGCAGATCACCTTATTGGCATCTTCCTCTTTCCAGACGAGAACAATGAAGGATGGTTAAGGGATTTGTTCAGAGAGGCAGAAGCAGAGCTGAACCTAGACTCTGTTTCCCCCAGATTCTCACTGGACATTGCTTTAATTGCCCTGACTATAGCTTGAGCTCAAGTGGGCACCCCCATGACTCGGTGAACTCGTGGACATGGAGTCCCTCACAATGGAACTGCTTACATCTTAATATAACTTTAAAAAAATAGAAAATTACAGAAATTTTTATACTGCTATGACATATGTTAGCCTTGAGAGGCTGCACACATGTTCAATTTCTATAGAATTTATTTATTTATTAACATAATGGGTCATATGGTCACTTCACTTTTCTTTTCTTCCTGCATCTGGTCAGTCATCAATCCTGTTGAGCATTGCCTCTTGAAAGTGTTTCTAAATTGTTTCCCCAGTCCCTGATCTTAAATCTCTCCTCTGTTTCAGATCTGAAGGACTGCAATAGCTTCTTAGCCAGTTTCCTCACCACCCTCCACTCTTGATTTCCCTAAATCTGTCTTCCACATTCATTCCAGGGTTATGGTTTAAAACAGATCCTGTCTTTCCTCAGCATACCTTTGAGGTGATACCTTCTCCTCACTTAGAGAATAGTCTTGAAACTGAGCTACACAAAGTCTTTCCAAGGGGGTCCATGTGCATGGATGGATTTTAAGAAGTCCATATCTGCATATTTAATATCCCAAGGAGCCAGCAATCATAGGATTCTTCTGTCCATTCAAAAGAAAGGTAGGCTTTTTACTAAACCTAAATCTTAAGTTGTGCATTGTCTCAGGGTATAAATATTTCCAAGTAGTAAAGAAGGGATGAATTGAAACATTAGTTTTTAGAGAAGGTTTCTTTGATAGTTAATCACTTTACCTTATTCTGTTTGGTTTCCTGTCTTTGACATCTCTCAGTTAATAGTGGAGCTTGAATTTGGCTGATGTTGGGATGGTCTGAATTCAGAACAGATGCAGCAATAGCAGGTCAACTATTCTAAGGTTTTTGGATGTAACTGGAATGTTTTGGGCAGATTGATGATCATATTTTCAATTTCAATTTTATAATTATATAAAAACTAAGGGCAAGTATTTTTACAGGAATTCTCTCAGTTGAGTATGCTTTTTCAACAAGGTATTTAAATTGATATGGGATAGATAAAATACAATATTTGTTTCATAAACAGTCAATTCTTATTTTATAGAACATTTAACATTTTTTTGTCCTTTTGTAAAAACCTGTGATGAAAAATCTTAAACATATGTGAGGGGTACACACTTTCTATCTCATTTTTTGAGATAAAAAATTGTAAACAATCACAGAAAGTTGAAGACGACTTAAGCCTTTTAATAAATATAAGCCTTTTAATACATTTGCTTTATCATACACCTGTTCATCTAGGCATTTATGTATGCATCCATCAATCTACCTTGTTTTTCCATGTAGTTCAAAGTGAGTTGCAGACACTAGGCACATAGTTCTTCAATTGTTCAGTGGATATGCAAGCAGAATAAGTCTGAAGAGAATGGATTTATAAAAGCAAGCCCAAGCTCTTTAGCCTGGTTTTAAAGGCCTCTGAGGAAGACAGGACTGAATTTTTGGCAGATGGTAGTTTCCATTGTTCCCTTTTGGGCTTTGTCTTTGGCACTTGCTGTTTCCAGTGCTCCATCTATACAAAGCCACTTGAAAACTTCCCCTGCACCAAGCTGATTAATGCCTCTTTGTTATGGTAGCACAGGTGGCCCTCTCTGCCAAGGGTTTTCCTTCCTGCTTCCCAGGCTTGCTTTTACCTACTGGTTAAGGTTCCTCCCAAGGGGCACTTCCTATGCAGTAGAGCCTAAAAAGAGGAATAAAAATAAAAAGATTGTTGAAGGCTATGGAGTATGAGCTGGTGAAATTTCCTTGGACTGCAAGTCAGAAGATCTGGGAATAATTTTCCTTCCTCAAAATTCCCTTTAAATTTTTTTTTCTACACTTCTCAGATTTCTTTTTAATCTACCTGTCTATCCTCTCCCTCTTCTTATCATGTAAGAGTACACCAATGGCCTGAATCCTTTGTGATTTGTATCTGCATTTAATTGCATATAATTTAATAACAAGTAAAATATATTTATAAAATAATATACCATTTAACAATATTAGAAAATATACTTAGCCTGGTATGGTGGTATACACCTGTATTCCCAATACTTGGAAGGCTGAGGATTGCAGGTTTGAGGCGGGTCTCAGCAACTTAGAGAGGTTCTCAGGAAGTTTGATCTTGTTTCAAAATAGAAAAATAAAATGGGGATGGGAGTATACTCAGAGGCAGAGTGCCCTGTTTTCAATCTCCAGTATCACACACACACACACACACACACACACACACACACACACACACACTCGTATTTATTTTCCTTTGTTCCTGATTCTTTTAGGAAATGAAAGCTAAAGACAGAGTCCCATATCTAACACCAACTGGGTGGCTTTAGAGAGATTATTTAATTTTTTCTGGTTCTTAGTTTGCTTACCTATTATGTGGAGGTAGAAATACTTCCTGTACCTACCTGGCAATGTTTTCTTGAGGATAAAGTGTGTGTGAAGTAATGTTTCCAAGTGCTCTGGAAATAGTGTTGGATGGGTACAAGATACTCCTGGTGTTTTCATGCCATATGTGGTGAGGAGGCACTGTTAGCACAGCGTAGTGATTTGGATATAGAGTTTAGTCAGTTTCTGTGATGGTTCTGGTCACACTGCCCCCTCCTTGCCTAATCTCACTGCCAGCTTAGTGAGTGCTCGCCAGATTTCTGATCCAGTAGACTAACTACATTCAAGAGCCTGGGGAGATATGTGTAGGGAACTCTGATCAAAACTAAATTTGGGCCTTAGTGAGAAGCTTTATAGGAAGATTTGACTACATATTTCCTCATGTAAAACCTGGTGACAATGAACCACCTGCTAGAGCCCCTGACTATGCATATTTCCCTGCCAGAGCAAAGCAAAGATATAGCACCTCCTGGTGTTGGTTAAAAGTCCCTCAGCACAAGTAACAGAATGCAAAGCAGCTGGCTAAGGCAGTAAGGACATTTATTATCTCATGTAGAGTGAAGTGGAGAAGCAAGGGAACCAGGGCTGGTTGGTCAGTGGTGTGAGTAGGAATCAGCCTCTTTGTATGTCCCCACTCTACCATGCTAACACTTTATCCACAG
This sequence comes from Graphiurus murinus, assembly GCA_004027655.1. Lineage (NCBI taxonomy): Eukaryota > Metazoa > Chordata > Mammalia > Rodentia > Gliridae > Graphiurus > Graphiurus murinus. The sequence goes on along the minus strand of PVLC010002489.1, from coordinate 38,527 downwards.
CACTAGGTACCACATCCAAGCAAGACAACATCCAGAAAGAGAAGAAAAAATAGGTCTCTTCCTTGGGCCCATCAAGGAAATTTTCCCTCAAGGTCTTCAGCATTGCCTTGCTTGGCCATTTCTGAATAAACTGCCAGTAGAAGGAGGTTTAATGCTACTATGGTAGGTTTGGACTAATCAGTACTCACCTCTGTAGATCAGGATGGGTTTCTCTTTTGTCATAACTCCAAAAGAGAGTGGCACACATCAGTGTAAATGATTTGTTGTTTCTAGTTGTTTTAACTTCTCTTTTCTTCAGAACTGTAGACACCTGACATGTGAATGGATTTTATTTTTTATATTTATTTATTTATTTATTTATTTATTTATTTATTTATTTATTTATTTATTATTTATTTTTGCGGTACTGGGGATTGAACTCAGGGGCATTCTACCTACAAGCTATACCCCCAGCCCTATTTTTTATTCTTTATTTTGAAACAGGATCTCACTAAGTTGCAGAGTGCCTCACTAGGTAGCTGAGGCTGGCCGTGAACCCGGATCCTCCTGTCTCAGCCTCCCAAATGCTGGGATTACAAGCGTGCGCCACCACACCTGGCTTATTTTTATTTATTTTTTAATTGGTGCATTGTAATCATACATCTTTGTTATGTACAAGCTGGTAAAGGCACTTTATAATTGAAGTTAGTGTGTGATATGCTGAAAAAAGTAATGGATTCATCATGAGGCCCTGGAGGATCAGAAGGGTCCTTTGAACTGATATAATTGATCTTTGATCCTAAAAATTGATCAGAGGTTGTTGTATTTGAAATAGGAAAGAGAAATTTATTCTTGATGTGGCCTCATTCTGTCCTTAGATGGCCAGCCCAGTATATCAAATAGGAGAGGGGGCAGAGTGGTTAGAGGAAGAGGAAGAGACAGGAGAGGGAGATGTGTCTTTTGCTGCTCTAACATAGTATAACAAGCATGGAAACAATATTATAGATAATATAGAAGGTTAATTCAGAAAAATTTAATCCACGAAACATCTAAAGTCGCAAAGTAGTCTGTATTTGTATAGAAATGTACTTGGAATTTTGGATAATCTCCCTGTTTGATTATTTGTTTGCACATTTCAGGAAGTGTCCTTTTTGTCTAGCCATTGCCTCCTGTTGAATAAAGTCCATCACCCAGTCCTGACTTGGATGATTAAAAGCAGCACATGTGCTAGGTCAACAATAATGCAGCTCTTCTAAAAATATACATGTGTCCACTATGGTGTCATTGTACTGGGATCCAGAAAAATGAACTCCACTCTCAGGAGAAATAAAAAGGAAAAGGAATCAACAGTGTGATTATAACTCACTTTGCCCTTAGCCCCTTTGGTGCATTTTCGAGTTTCTGGTAAATGTTTTTCCTTTTCTTCGATGTCATGATACTTACTTTCATTAAGGAAAGCTGGTACCTGCTGAATCATGGCTCTGTTATCAGAGCACTATGCTTTCCTCCTGTCTGATTTACTGGAAGCTATTTGAAGTGGGAGAGCTTGGGCTTAAATTAAGATGTCACTGACAAGCATGAGAAAGTGTTTAATTAATGTAATGACCTTCTGTTAATATGGGAAAATGTGACCTGTGGTACATTAGATGAGGCTACCTGTGATACAGTGAAATCTGAACAAGCCAGCTCAAAAATTTACTTACCATTGTCCTATTGGAACTGGAAAAAGAATCATGGGAAGAGAACTAGCATTTATTGAGCACCTACTATGTGTAAGGACCTGAATTTCCTTTAAGAGTGTCGTAACATTAAAATCTGCAATGCACCTGTGTAGTTGGTATTTTTAAATTATTTTACAGATAAGTAAATTAAGGCTTATACCAGTTCAGTGACTTGTCCTTGCTTTGAAGAAGGTAGAGTTGAGCTTCATACTTCTTTGCCAATTCCTATTATTCCAAGTAAAATGGCCAGTCTTGTTTTAGTATTTGTGATAAAAGTAAATACACATAGGCAACTTTTAGGTTGTATAATTTGAAGATTCAGAGGAGGAACTAAGCTCCAACCACAAATTCTTCCATTAGAAACTTCTCAACCAAAATTATTCTCAACCCCAAATTCTTCCATTAGAAATTTTGGATTAAGCTGGGTGTGGTGGTGCACATTTGTAATCCCAGTACTTGGGGAGGCTGGGAGAGGAGGATCTCAAGTTCGAGGCCAGACTCAGCTACTTAGTGAGATCCTCCACAACTTAGTGAGACCGTGTTTCAAAAATAAAGAATAGAAAACAGGGCTGGGGGTGTAGTGTAGTTCAGAGGTAGAATGCCCCTAGGTTCAATCCCCAGTACTGAAAAAAAAAAAAGTTAAATGTTGACTTGTTAAAATATCTGGGAGAAAAACAACACATTAAGGCCCTAATGTTTTCTGGTTTGATACCTAGTGCCACATTTCACAGCACTCAAATCTTGAGAAAATTAGTAGCTGCTAATGGGTGAACAAGGGGGTTTGGGGCTGGGAGTAGTGATGAGTACAATGATGACCAGTGACAGGCAGGGGAGGTATCAGTCACTATGCTGCTCCCTTTAATTACTGGAATTCTGGAATTCTCAGTAAATCTGCAAGAAACATGGAAGTACCAATTCTGTAACTACATATCACAAACTGCCCACATACAACTCAGATCCGGAGAAAGGGTCTGAAATGCTGGCAGAGCAGAGGAAGGGTAAGTCCTGCTTAGTGTGTGTGTGTGTGTGTGTGTGTGTGTGTGTGTGAGAGAGAGAGAGAGAGAGAGAGAGAGAGAGAGAGAGAGAGAGAGAGAGAGAGAGGCTAGGGATGCACTTGCCCTCTCTCCCAGAGCCCTCTGG
>PVLC010002489.1:0-35587 GCA_004027655.1 Graphiurus murinus | reverse complement strand
ACACAAACACACACACACAATTTTTCTCTCACTCTTTCACACACATACTTTCTCTCTTACTGTCACACACACTTTCTCTTACACACACACACACACACACACACACACACACACACACACACACACACTCTGACACTCCAAGACTTCCTAGGATCTTACACAGTGATTGTCAAAGGCTTTCTCGTTTTCCAATAAATATTTAGCACTAAAATGTCTGTAGGTGGCACTCTTTAGCTCTGATCACGACTCTCCCAGCAGGAATTTAAACTGGTCTTGGAGAATGTGCAGGTAGATGCTGACTTTGGCTGGTTGGCTCAGGGACCAGGAGCCCAGGAGAGCTCAGTATCCTGTTGGCACCCAGAAGGGGTTCCATCAGTCCATGGGAATTCCCTCAGGATAAGCCCCTTCCCCCTTCATCCAGTTTTCAGAGATTCACACATTCACTTCTTCACTCCCAACCTGTAAACAGTCAGCTATTGTATGCTATTGTGGTTTGAGTGTAGGGCCTACCTGTTAGGCTAGCCCATGGTAGATATTCCAGGTATTTCAATGCTCTGCACTGTAATTTGGTTTTCCAAGGAAATCCTATAGACAAACTGCAGGGATGTGCCTCCCTGCTTGAGAGAAAAAGTGGAAAATCACAGGTACTTGGATACAAACCTCTGACATCATTGGTGACTATCTAAAGGAGAGTTTCTGAATAGAACCTTTATGGAGTACTACCCCATTTCCCCTTTTACTTTCCACTAACAAAAAGCATCAAGAACCTTCAGAAAGGAGGACTCTGACAGTCTTTCACCTGCATTTGTGGTTCATGAAGCAAAGAATGCTCTGACAAGGATTGCAGACATTTGTACGTTCATAGACATACATGTAGGAGCCACCTGTTGTATTGCTTTAGAAGGAAAGCTCCCAATTATCAGTGTCATTGAAGCCAGGTGCTCTTCCTCATTTACAATTAACCTCTGTTTAGGGAGAATGCTTACATTCTGACCAGGCCAGATTGGGCTCACTGGTGAGAACTGGCTTGGGCTTTTATGAAAAGAAAGAGAATCCTAGCAAAACAAACAAAAACAAAACAAAACAAAATAAAAACCCTAAAGCAGCCTGGAGTTTATTGCAAGAGCTGATGACAACAGATGTGGCTTAAACGCCCAGCTCTGTTTCCACTGGCACAGAACACCTGGAAAAAACCTGAAACAGCTGTAACAGTGTGTAAACTGTGAGCAGCCCCAAGCTCAGATCTAGGGGAAACAACTTGAATGCTGAGTTCAAGTTCACATAGGAAGAAAGCAGTATTTCTTCTCTGTTCATCCTACTCTTCTGATTTCTTTGTTTCCGTTCATTTCCCCAAGGTGAAAAATAAGAATTTTCTGCATCCTACTCCACCTTCATCTTTTATATCCAAACAGTGTGCACATCTTGCTAGTTTCAAATCATGATGCCAATTTTAAGTCTCTGCGTCTTAACACACGCATGCACGCATGCACACACACACCCACACACGTACAAACGCATAGACACTCATATCCTACGGCCTCCTGTTTTCTGTTATCACAGCTCCAGCTCTGGCCTTTATTGAGTGGCCTTCCTATCTCAAATCTCTCCTTCTGCCAGTCTGTGGCACACAGTGTAAGACTAACAGTCTGTCGGGTGACTTACCTCCTCATAAATCTTTAGTGACTACTGACTGGACAATCAAGTCTATGCTCCTTACTCAAGGACTGTATGGTGACTGAGAGAGGAGTCATGGTTAATTAATATTTTTTATTTCACATTGCCTAGGGCTACAAAGTAATTACTGATTTGAATTCCAATAATTTGATGTTGGCTCAGAATTTGGTGTATTAGCCTTGCTCCTGCAGAGAAGCTGTTTATGGTGACTCCTCCCAGAGGGACACCTGCAGCTTCAGCAGACTGTACACTTGAAAGGCTTGACACTTGAAGTCTGTACACAAGTCTGTGCACTTGAAAGGCTTCTTGCCTGCAGTACCTGTGTTTCCTATCCTGAGAGCTTCCTCTTGCTCAAAGATTGTGCTCAGCAGGAAGTGTCTTGGCATTAATGGGGAGAAGCAGCCACACTCAACCAAAGACAGATGGGAGTTGATGACCCAGCTTCCTGGTCCCCTGGGAACACAAATCTGAATTGTGTTTCCAGCCTTTTGGTAGGTTTCCAGTGGGAATGTATTCCATTTGCCCACAATGGCAACTTACCCATTATCTCATCCTTCATTGGCTTTCCTGCTTTTCTCTGAGTGATTTTACTACTCCCTCTCCTGAGTTCCCTGGAATTATTGCAAAACAGACTGTATGAACCCAAATCCTCATCTTAGTTCTTCTTTTAGGGGAACTCAATCTTCCTTATACAATTCTAGATCCACACAATGGCTGCAGACTGGATTCCAAGCACATCCTGTACCTTTCCACCTCCACCAGAGCTGTTTCCTCTGCCCAGAACACTTCCTTTCTGTGGATCCAAACTTCATTTATCTTTGAAGACTTCCCAATTTATACTTTTCTTAATATGTAAAACATTCTATTTTGCATGGTGTTCTTGATGCATTTGCTTTATTTCTTCTTCTAAACTATGAGCTTATTAGGAGTATGTTGTCCTTACCTTTGTATCCATTATAGTCCTGGAACTAGTAAACATTTCATAAATTCATGTTGACTGATAGTTGAGTGGGTGGGCAAGAATGAAAATCTTTCATCCTCTACATGTGTGGTTCCTTACTACCTGATATATTGCAGATAGAGCATTTCAAATTCCCAGAACATTTCGAGTTCCCAGTTCAAGATGATTCTCATTCATTGGGCTTATGGATTCTCAGAGAACCAACTCTGTAATTCCAAGAGCAGAGCAGCAGTTTCTGCTTAGTTTTTCATGCTTGGAACCAAGTAGTTGCAGTGCCTTCTGGGTACCCTGGCCTCTTGTGTTGTGGTAGGAGTTGACCCATAGCAGATGTATTTTTAGTGATCTCAGAGCTTGTTACAACCTCATCTTTCAAGTACAATTTCTACTCACCATCAAGCAGACCAGAGTGATTCCTGGAGGGTATTATGGAGGGAGAGCTAAATAAGGTTAAATAGAAAAGAGTTGATGGAATGTGTGGTCTGTGTGTTTTCCCTTAAGGGAATAGCCACCAAATATACTGTTCTCCTTTCTTAGACATAGGGTCACTAAGATGGCCTACAGCCTGCTTACCAGGACTGCCAGGCTGCAACATTAGAACATCTAATTCTGAGAATAAATGCCTTAGCTGGGTTCTTGCCTATCAACCTGGGCTGGATTCATCATAGAGAGTTGATCAAAGGTCAGATGAATAAACAGTCAGAACACAGCAGCTAACTGTTGGCAGGGTCCCAGATCCTTTAGATTGGGGATAGGAGCTGAGCCTGAATGAACCCTTAACAGCCAGTCTCCATGATGGTGTCTATGTACATGAAGCTGAGGTGTGTGTGTGAGAATGTGGGTATGAATGTGTGCTTGCATGTGTGCATGTATGTATTCTCAATACAGTATATGACCCTAAAGCTTCTTGTGATGTACTGGGATTATAGCTTATAATGTCTTCAATAAAAGAGTTAATACAATGTCAGTAGTGATTTTTGTCCATATAGCTAAATACCAGAGCCAGATCAAATAACTTTATTTTGATTATTTCTTTTTATTTTAATTGTTGCTTACACCTGTATGCTTCTTAGGAAATGAAAATTGATTCCCAGCAGGATTTCTCTTCTTCCTAGAATCAGGACCATATATCCAAAAGGTAGTTTGCATTTTGGAATCATAGATCTGTCCCCCTCCTCATCTATATGAGGAATTTAATTTATAATGTCAAGATACTAGATTGTAGTCTATATAGCTTGTGTTGTGTACAAATATTGCTTGTAGGATGGAATCATTCAGCTTTCTTATCTCCCAAAGTACAATTAACTTAATTCTGTTGGTTTCCTTTTTCTCCTGCCCTTGATGGAAACTCAGAAATTTTCTGACTCTTTTAGGTATTTTCAATATCTCAAGCAGATATTAGCATCTATATGTTGCTGTAATAATCCATACTTCCAACTGCATTTAAGGGTAAATATTTTCCCCTTTCTTAAGTGGACTTGCAGCAGGATGCCCACTTACTGTGGGAGAAGGAAGATGATGCCCTCTTCTCCCCTATCTTACTTTAAACCTCCTTCACCCCTAGTTTGCTAACAAACATTACTGATCTGTCTAGGATTTGTGGGGTGAGACTGGGAATCAGGGAGAAAGATAAGAATGGTAAATTTCTGACTTAAGACCATTGTAGGCTGATGCCATGTTCTTTGGTCCTAGGTGGATTCTTTCAGGTATTTTAGTAGGTTCTTTGGGCACCCCTCTGTTATGGTTTAAATTTGGGATGTTCCCCAAGAGTTCATATGTTAAAGACAATTAAGCTAAATCCAGAGGTGGGGCTTTTAGGAAACTACTGGATCATGAGGACTTTAACCTCACCACTGGATTAATCCATTTAATGGGACAATAATTTGAATGGACTACTGAGTGGCAACTGTAAGCAGGTGGGACATGTCTGGAAGAAGTATGTCACTGAAGGACTATATTTTATATAGTTCTTGGAGACTATATCTTGTCAATAAGGCCAAGTATATGCTCTCTCTCAGAACAGATCAATAACTATCATACCTTTTCAAAATGTTCTGATACCTCACTTTGGAATGTAAATAGCTATTATGTTATTAAAATGAAATTTCCACTTTAACATTCTATTGAATATGTGTCATTTTTATAAGTAAAACATAATGGAGTAGAGAATAGTCCAAATTTTGAAACCCCATTCTACCACTTAAGGTGTTGAGCAAGTTTGCTATCTTATTTGAACCACTATTCATCTATGAAACAAGACTTGTTATCATGCTTTCCTTGTGGTTATTTTAAGGATTGCCACAGTGAATGTAATGGGCTTGGCAGTCAGCAAATGTGAGCTCTATTCTTGGGGGTGAGGGAGTCAAAACCTTGATCACTACTATGTTCTGAAGTCCTGAGGAATTCTGAAAATCATTCTAATATTCTTAAAAAAAGGGTCAGATAATAAAAAAAGCTCCATACTCTGGACATAAAATTCTGTTTCAGGCCCTAAAACCATAAGAAGTGGAAATGTTGAAATTTACAATGGGGTTTTCTGGTTAAACCTGGAGCCCAATTTTATTTTTGAATGATGGCTAGAAACAGGAAAAAAACCCCTGCCATTTTAAATGAGTCAGTAATTTTCAGTTTCCCTATAGGTATAGCTTTGAATTCATCTTTGAGAGTGGATTTCTTCATTGCTTTGGGAAAATGTCAACAACCAAACCAACAAAGGCAGCCCTTTCTGGAACCAGATTGTGCAAAGATAAATCAAAGCTCCTTTTCAGATAAGAGAGGCTGTAAGCCACAAGTCTTCAACAGGTGGCTGCCAGCTTGATAACCCCCATCAATATGTTTCCTTCATCAATGATGTTCAAAAGCATATATCCAGCTTAAAAACAACAACAACTAGGAGATGACACATAATGCTCCACATTTTTCTTGAAAAATCACCAGTTTGTACCTAAGAAAGATATATGATTACAATGCACCAGTTAAAAAATAAAATAAAAAAATCAGAACTATCTAATGATCTCAGTGCATTCTTACTAACCCACCAACTTTCTAGTTGAGACCAAATAACTTTTCTATTATGCCTTCCCTGATTCCCTTCATGTTTCCACTCTGTCCCCCAACTAACTACCACACATCTAAAACAGTCTCCGCCAAACAGTCTCTTCTTTTCCTCAATAACCAGAAAAGCTGGCTATTACAGCTAATTTTGTCTTTTTTTTCTGTTGAGAATAATATCTATGTCCGTGTGTCCCCAAAACATTTAGATAGCAAGGCACCAATATATGTTTGCTTTAAAAAAAATCTCAAAGATAATTGTTAACTCTCTGATGCCTCGGCCGATTTCGTCTGCTGTCTTTTCCAAATGTACTTAAAGGCAGCACAGCCTGTCTGCTACAACCCAAGGGAGCCGACTGGAAATGACAGCCAATTCTGCTGGATGATATACACCCACGTCTCAAATTGGACAGGCACAGAGTTCACCTGCCTTCAAGAAAGACAACTCTTTATGGAATATTCTGAGCTAATAACTACTATTTAGTGTTGCCATAGAAATTATGTTGAATAACTCTCTTTGCCCCTCCTATGGGAACACTCCTGTGTTCTTCACCCTGGGAGTACAGGACACCTAATCAACCCCTTCTGTTCACTTCCAACTAAGCAGTTAGACAGCCATTGCTTGCTTTTTGGATTTTCCAGGCAGGTGTCAGGAACAGGTTCACCTTTTGGCTCAAGGTTGCAAGAACTACGGTCCACTAGCCTTTCTCTTAACACTATTTTTTCTGTGTAGTTTTGGTGGAACCCCTCTTATGATTCATTGAGTTAGGATGAAACTCTCCCTTTCACACTGAGAGACAATGTGGACCACACAGTATTGCTATCTCAAATTTTAAAAAGTAGCCAAAGTACCTTTCTCTAATGTTCTTTTTCAGTCTTCAATTCATAACCCTTTTGTATATCCTAGATATGCTGAGAAGTTTCAGAATCATGAAATGAGTCTCTGTGTATATCCTTTGTAACCCCTATGTTATTTTCTATGTATGTATACAGTTACATTATGTTACATGGTTTAATATTGTCCAACAGATCAGCAGATACTCATTCTGTTTGGTTTTCACTTTTTTTGTATTTCAGTTTGGATAATTTACTCATATGCTCTGATCCTTTCCTCTTCTATTTAGTCCTTAAAATAAGTTTTCATTTATGTCACTTCCATTTGGTTCTTTTTATAATGTTCATGTTTCTGCTATAATTTGCATATTTTAATGCTTTCTCCTCCATGATATTCATATATATACATATAATTATTATAAAGTTACTTTCTTGTAATTCCAAATCTGGGCAATGGGCTATTTCAGAGACTATTCTCTTAACTACAGGTCAACTTTTTGTGTGTGTGTCTTTTAAACTTTGATCGTATGATGGAAATTGTGTGTAGAAGAATGGTAGCGAATGAAGTAAATAATCCCAGAAAAGGACACATTCCTTCTTCTGTCAGATCATTAGTATAGGATCATGTATAATATCTATCAGATCTCCAGTATGGGATCTAGCAATTGTGGAGGGTTTGTCTCTGTTGCAATGTTAGTTCAGTTTCCTGTTGATTTCAAATGTTTTGAAGACAGGGTTAAAACTTTCTCTTTAGCAGGTTATAAGATCTAAGTATATGTGAGATTCTAGAGATTTTTTCCTGCTTTAGAAGACAGTCATAAGATCTCTGGACTGTTAATGAGTTACCTGTATGCAAGATTTTGGGGTTACTAAATTTCTATTTCTTCTCCTGGGTTTCTGAGCTTTGGAGATCTCTTTTCTCTTTTCCCATCCCTAGCCTTAAGAAGACAGCCTTTACATACTAGATAAGGACTTGGATTGTCTACTGGAGCATCTTGAAGGATTTCTGTCAGTTCCCTTGCTTATCTCTAGCTTTTAGTAAGGCCTTGCCTTGCACGTGAAGAACTTACCACATGCTTCATGTAGGATTTTCCTCAGCACTCCTGTCCTGCCCAATCTGTTAGTGTGTAATAAACTTTTCACTTTGAGAAGGCTGGTAGAAAAGACTTGGTAGATGGATATGGACACACTGTGTGGCTGGGATTCTAATTTTTTCATCATAGCTCAAATGCAGCTATTAAAATGTAAAAATACTGAGAGGCTGAGACAGGACATTTATAGCCAGCTTCAGCAACTTGTGAGGCCCTCCCCAACAAAGTGAGATCCTGTTTCAAAATAAAACATAAAATAGGACTGGGGGTATAGCTCAGAGGTAGAATGCCCATGGGTTTCATTCCCTGAAACACACAAACATACACACACACACACACACACCTAAAATAAAATAAAAATACAACTCTGTTTCTCCTTACTCTCATTTAAGATGGAATCTCTTTCCTCCTCTCTCTCTACCAATGATGGAAACAACAATGTGTCTCTTCTCTTCTAGAATGGGCAATCATTTTCTGAAATTTAGTTCACCTAAGTTTTTTCCCCCTTCTATTTTTTAGACTTCTAGTTTTCTTTATTTAATGATGACTTTGTAGATTCTATTGCTTGTTTTTTTTTTGTAGGAAGAACTCTACTTTTTCACTTCTTACATTTTATTCTTATTTAGAACTACACTGTGATATATTTAATATCCCTAATTCATCAAGAATTGTGTATTTGGAATGTTCTAAGTTTTTCACTATATTAAATAACTTTTCAAGACAAATCTCAGGTTGTAATTCATAATGTCTTTTCCTGAAATTTTGCCTATTATTGATTCCCATAAGTGGCGAATGAAAGGGAAATGAGAACTTCTGCAGTGCTGATAATTAGTGTGCTAGCTACTCTAGTGTGTTTATTTGTGAAGACACCTTGAGCTGTATGCTTATGCCTTTTGCTTTTCCCTCTGTATATTTAACTTCAGTAAATATTTACTTGGAATTGTATTGGGTTACAGCGTTTGGATGGGATGAAGCACTTGAACATATTTTGAGGACTACAAAGGTTGTATATAAATGTAGGAACCATCTTTATAAACTATAGATGAGTTTAAAGCATGCTCAAGTCTGGGTACCATTGAACATTTGAAAAGGATGGGAGTCCTAGAGAGGGCAGTAGTGTGTGAAGTTTGGAAAAATTCACAACTAAAGAAGGGTGCTCACTTTTGGCAGAGTTTTGTGGTCATAAAAATTTTCATTCAGTTATACTTTTTATCCTGAGAACTCTCTGACTTCAAAGCCAGTGTTGTTGCTAATCCCCCTGCTCCTCATCTCTAGGAGACAGGGGGCAGCCTGGGAAAGCTGCCTTCACTCTTGATCATAAAGTGCTACTATTTTGTCTATCATGAATTTGTTAGCTCTTCACAAAATGATGATTTCATTTTCCTTATGCTCAGTCAAAATAAGTAAAACAGCCAAAGCCTGGTGGAGGAGGACACATGGGAGCAGGTTCACCTTTCTTAAGGGGTATTTTAGTGGTCATTTATAAAGAATGAAGTTAAGATGAAAAAACTCAGGTGAACATACCCAATATAGTATTTGGCACACGTTCAGTCATTGGGGGTCCTCTTTTCTCTCCTTCTCTCACATCACCCTTGCTTTTGAGTCAGTGGAAATATGATTTGTTACAGCTCTCTCCCCAGCTTCCCTGCCCTAACAAGAATTCCTGCTGGTTAACTAACCATGAGGGAAGGTCGAAACAGAGTAAACCCTGCTAGGAAAGGACTCTATTCTATAAGCTGGTAAAGTACTTTTGAGTCCACTCTTCAGAATGCACAGTGTTGAGCGTAAGGTATCATTACTGTAAACTCGAGCAAAGTACAGCCTAATCACAGTTTACAAAGGAAAGGGGAAGAGATGACTGCAATTCACTTTTTAAAATCAGTGGTGTTTCCCCTGAATGGCACTTCTTTCCTGACAGGTCTTTTCTTGACTATATCTTCTCAGAGGCTTCCAACCTTATCCAAAATCACAAAATTGTTGCAATAGTCAAGTATTTAAAAAGTCCTCTGGCCAGTCCCTGAATACCTGTCTCTAGTAATGGAGATGGTGTGGTCTCTGTTTGGGGGCTTGGCAATGTTTACCAACCTCTTGACACTGACATTGCCTCTCAGAATCAGACTAGGAGAGTCACAAGGAACCTCTGAGATGGTCCAGCATCTTCTTTTTCTGGGTTTTGCAAATGAAGCTTTTAATAACTGAAGTTATAGCCGGGCATGGTGGTGCACGCTTGTAATCCCACCATTCGGGAGGCTGAGACCGGAGGATCCGGGTTCGTGGCCAGCCTCAGCTACCTAGTGAGGCACTCCGCAACTTAGTGAGACTCGGTTTCAAAATAAAGAATAAAAAATAGGGCTGGGGGTATAGCTCGGAGGTAGAATGCCCCTGAGTTCAATCCCTAGTACCGCAAAAAAACCAAAAAAAACAAAAATTGAAGTTATGAATCCAATGTCTGTGAGGAAGTTGGGGCCTAGAGATAGTACTCATGTCTAAGTACTCCTCAGAGGGGTATTTTTCAGGAGCGATAAGTCAAACATGTGGCATTATTAGTGATTGTATTAGTGTGTTTGGCTGCCATAATAAAATATTGCAGATCACCAGGTGCCTTAACAGGAACTGATTTTGTCTACAGTTCTAGAGGTTATATTTCTAAGACCAAGGTGCCATCAGTGTTGCTTCATGGTGAGGTCTGTCTTTCTGGCTCAAGGGCAGCTGCTTCCTCATTGTGTCTTCACATGGCCTTTCCTCTATGAGTGTGGGGAGAAAGCTTTCTTGTGCTTTCCCTTTTTCATAATGACACCAATCACATTGGATATGGCCCCACTGTTAGGACCTCATGTAACCCGAATTAACTCTCAAAGGCCCTACCTCCAAATACTATCATATTAGGGGTTAGAGCTTCAACATATGAATTTGGGAGATGTGATTCAGTCTGTAACAGTGATGAAAGAAGAAGCCACCTCTTTTTTTAATCAAAAGTGAACATCTAAATGTTACTAATGCACAGGAGAAGAGTCCAGGTCTCTTAAATATTACCGATACCCTCAGATCACCTAATGAAATGTCCTTTTTCTCACTCTTCATTCTACTTAAACTTTGGATGGTGTACCATATGTTTTCCTCCTTAGCCTCATGCTGGAACACTCACCGATGGCTCCTGTCCTGCTTCTCTGCCTGTCCAGTCACTTCCTTAGCTTCTAGTCTGTGTTATTCCACAGGATAGAGATGCCACCTGAGGTTTTGTATTTGGCCTCTTTTTTTATCTCCCTCTAATCTCTCACTCTCCTTGACAAGCTCCCATTGATTCAATTCTCACCTCTTTCCAGACTCTAGACCTGAATTGTAACTACCTGCTGGAAGTTTCCACATAATGCCTTAGAATTTTGAAACAGAACTCATTATCGCTCTCCTCAATACTTCCCAGCTAGCTCCCACTCCTGACTTCCAGGTTCTAAGTGATTTTCAACTCTGCCTTTATTTCCAAATTATATCAAATCACTCTAAAAAATCCCTCTCCCAGCCGGGCGTGGTGGCGCACGCTTGTAATCCCAGCATTCGGGAGGCTGAGACCGGAGGATCCGAGTTCGCGGCCAGCCTCAGCTACCTAGTGAGGCACTCCGCAACTTAGTGAGACCCGGTTTCAAAATAAAGAATAAAAAATAGGGCTGGGGGTATAGCTCGGAGGTAGAATGCCCCTGAGTTCAATCCCCAGTACTGCAAAAAAAAAAAAAAAAAAAAAAAAAAATCCCTCTCCCTCCTCATGCTTCTATGATTGTTTTCTTCTGTTGCTTCCATCAAGTTTAGGGTTTTCGTGCATTTAATCTAGTATGATACAGTAGGCACCTAAGTGATCGCTTTTCACTCTAAACTATCTCAAAATGGTTTTCAGATAAATTTTTCTAAAGCAATTTTTTATTATCTCTTTCTTGTTAAAGAAAACCTTTCAGTAATATCTGATTAAGAAAATAGTTATTTCATCTTGATGCTCAACTCCTTGTGCACTGAACTTGTTATTAGAACTTATTATAAATTTTTTTTCTATTTTCCTGTATATATTCTAGATCCCCCTCCTCCTCTCTATTGGAATTATCTCACATCCACCTTTTGTGTTTTGTTTTTGGTACTAGAGATTGAACCCAGGGGCATTCTACCACTGAACTATACCACTAGCCACCTTAATTTTTTTGAAGCAGGGTCACTGAGGCTGGCCTTAAACCTGTTGTCTTCCTGTCTCAGCCTCCCAAGTACTGGGAATACAGGTATCTTTCACCATATCGGCTTTAAAGAAAATATCTTGAAATTCTATTAAAGAGGCACTTTTGTTGATTCTCAACCATTTATTACTCCAAATTATATAGCAACTGGAAATTCTATATAAAGAAAGAGAAATAAAATGGATGATAATTGGTTTGGGAACCAAGGCCCAAGTTGACCAATGTGAATATGACTTGTATCAGCCCAATCAGAAATAAAGAATTTCGACCCATGATTGGAGCAGAGATACTGTTTTCCACTAGGAACAAAGCAATGCCTTGAAAAAGCCACCATAATATTTCTAGGTCCCAATTTCCTTGCACATAAAATTAATGGATCATAGTAAATGATCTCCAAAGTTCAAGATTTTCTCATTTAATGAAAACTTGTCAGCAAAGACAAAATAGAATATAGCTGGGGTAAGAAAAAAGAAAACTGTTGAATTCTAAACCAATCTCTTTCTTAGTAATTATTATGAGGAAAGACATATACTAGAATGTATCAAAGATGGTCTAGGGTCAAAGATGACACTCAAGAACCAAAGAAAGTTGTTCCAAATGAAAATGTAGGACAAGTGTTGGCAGTAGTTACTGCAAATAGTAGGTTCTCAATAAGTGCTTGTAGACTAGATGATTGAAGTTGGAAGTTGAGATTTAATCATGTGAAAGTTGAGAGATAAAAGTAGATAAACAAAGAGGAGATGTTTAAATCATGGCCATGAGGTTGGTAGAGCCACATTATTGCTAGAGAGGAAAAAATCCTGTCATGATACAATGACTTAGCCTGAAAGGTTAGTTTCTTTTTTCTTTTTTTTGAAAACAAAAAAGTTTTTTTGGAGAAAGTAACAAATACTTTTAGTCACTTTCCCAACAATATAACCTGAATCACCAAGTAATACCAAGATCTTTGGTATTACTTTGGAACCTTTTTTCAGACTTTTTTCATGTGTACTAGCTGTTTATCCAATAGCTACTATGACATAATTTTCTTTCCTTAGCTAATTTAAAAGAATATTACTGGGACATAGTATAAATTTCTGCTGTTGGACTGCTTAAAACTATATTTTAATTTCTTTGGGTCTATGTATGAAAAGATCATTTTCAACCTCTAATCCTTACTGCTGTTTAGTAAATCATCCTACATACTTAATTTCATGAGTCAAGATATATGAATTATTTCTTTTTAAAAATTGAAATGATATTCCAAACCTCTGATTAGCTCTGATTCGTATTAATATAATTATCTACTGTCTTTTATTTAAAAATATTATAATGACCAAATATGACTGTAAAACTTTTCTAAATAAACCAGATTCTCTTGAGAACTTTTTTGTTTCTAGAAAGTTAGGTTACTGCCAAAGATATTTTTCAGCAGAACTAAATTAACTCAACAGAAAAATTCCATTATTGTTTTGTAGTAGTATACAACTGTTTCTGTCACTCTAATAAAAAGTTCACACATTGTGATATAGAGTTATAGGAAATAAAATTACTTAACACTCATTGCATGATTAAGAGATATAATGCATTAGGAAGAGTCCTGGACCTAGAATTAGGAGATCAAGACCCTATTGCTTATTAGATATATGATTTAGTTATTTAAGCTCTCAGAATTTCAATTTCTTTGTTTGAAAATGACTATTGTTTAAAGTATACTAAATCTGCAGCCTCAAGTATTGCTTTTTTAAGCATACAAAATGACTAATGAACCCTTGGCCTATTTAATGTGGGAGATCTCTCCAGAATCTTGAAGGGTATTCTAGATAGAAAGTGGACAGGTACTCAAACTCTTTTTCATTATCTGTCAATTTTTATTTCGGTCCTGCTCTCTATGTCTCTTGGCTTACTTAACAATTCTAGCTAGTATCATTTCTCTACATCAATTTTTCTAAAGCATGAATAAGGTTCATTGTCATGATACCTAACCCAAGCATTGATTTTGTATAACATGCTCCTTTTACTGGATATTTGGGGAAAACAGAGAGATTATCACAATAATTGGAAGCATTTCCAAGTCAATATCAGTCTTCATTGTTTCACCTGTTCATCAACCATTCCTGCCCAGAAGAAATTGCTTACTTAAAACGTTCTTCTCTACTGCCTGCTTCCATGTCCCTGGGATGTATCCCTTCTATCATCCATTCCTGACTCTTCACTTACCCACAACCCACCAAACTCAAACAGACTAGATAAAACCAAAATTAAACACAACTTTCCTTTTAGTCTTTCAAAGAGAAATAAATATGCTACTTTCTTAAGAAGAATAAGATAATTTATTTTTTCCTCATTACTCCTCATCTAGACTAGGCCTCCCAAAGAAAAGAACAAATTTTTCCTCAAGAATTCTACTATCCTCTTAGAACAACAGGTTCAAATTGTAGCCAACTTTTAAAATAGCATTTACCCCCTGTAAAACCCAAGAAGGATTACTCCAATAATGTAGATTAATTGTAAAGGTTCAATAACCTATCATTACTAGCCCAAGTAAGGATGTAGATCAGATGGCCATGTGGGGCTCATAAGGCCATGAAGCTTTTACTGGAATTAAGAAAGGGATCACTGGGTATGGTGGCCTGTAATCCTAATACTTGGGAGGTAAAGACAAAAGGATTGTAGGTTTCAAGCCAGTCTCAGCACTTAGCAGAACCTTCAGTAACTTAGTGAGGCCCTATTTCAAAATAAAATAGGACTGGTTGGCGAGGTTTCTCAGAGGCAGAATACCTCTGGATTCAATCTCCAGAATCAAAAAAAAAAAAAAAAAAAGAAAGGATTCCACAAGGGAAGTATAGACCTCCCATAAATCTTGGCAAATGTTGCATGTGCACGTGTGCACATGCATGTGTGATTCACTGAATGTTGATACCTTGTCAATTTTCTTTTCTATCAGATAGGGGTCCTACCTCTCTCAGAACTGTCTCAAAGATTTAGTTTATATAGTTTATATGGAGTGTTTAACACAATGTCTGGCACCTAGTAAATGCTCAATAATGACTTTTACAGTTATTTCTATTGCTTTTCTACTTGAAGGAGTGGGAAAAAATGGAAAGATGGAGATGGTACCCAGTGAGATTCAGAAAGCAAAGCCAGTTCTATGTCAAGAAGCCATGCAAGCAAACAATCTAGATATAAATCTACATTAATGAAAGGGACAGAGAATATTATAAAAATCTGGTTAGGATCTGCTGTAGGGAATCATGGTGGTCAGAAGGCTTTATATTTAGAAATGATTTGGAAAGTTTTGCTGGGTCAGGAAAATGGGCAAACACACAAAAAAATCACAAAGAAACCAAACTCATCTTACATGGGCAAAGGAATGTTGGTGAACACACATGGCTCATTCTATACTTAAAGCCCTTCCTTATTTTATTTTGAGCTTCATTCAACCTTGCGAGGTAGATAGAGAAAGCATTAATACTTCATTTTCCATGCAACAAAAGGGGCTGTGAGGGTAGGGGAATTAGTAATTCTAATACACTGATGAAATGTTTGATCATGGGGGTTATTCCATGATTCATCTTCAGAAGCCTTTTCTCATCAGTTCTGGTTTTTAGGACCTTGTCTGTTCAAACAAAGAAAGTTCTGGTTGAATTTATAACAGCTGTTGGGGATGGTGTGTGTGTGTGTGTGTGTGTGTGTGTGTGTGTGTGTGTGTGTGTGATTTAGAAACAAGATATGCTATTACTTCTCCTAGATGCTAACATAATCCATTTGTTTTCTTTTTATTTCTTTCTTTTATTTTCTTCTTGAGAATAGACACTCTTTTTCATGTTGTGGTCCTTAAATCATGAGGAAAAGCAAACCTGTATTTTCTCCCATTCTATCCAGGAGACTTCCTAATTGTTTTTAAGAGGAAATAAAATGCTTAGTCTCTAATTATAAACT
The DNA here is from genome assembly GCA_004027655.1 of Graphiurus murinus. Lineage (NCBI taxonomy): Eukaryota > Metazoa > Chordata > Mammalia > Rodentia > Gliridae > Graphiurus > Graphiurus murinus. The sequence continues at coordinate 19,847 of PVLC010002489.1, read as the reverse complement.
TTCCTTCCAAGTGGAGGATTTTTCACTCTTTGAACTCTCTCTAGTAACCCTACTTAATTTTTGCTCAGGGTGGAGAAAGGGTGACTTACATGACTAGCAATTTTAGAAGGAGAAACTGGATCCTTGCAGCCCAGACTTTTCCTCCTCAGAAGTGGAGCTTCCCATGGGAAGTACAAATGTCTTTCTTCCTCTAAATAGCTGCCCTGTGGGGGATGTTATTGAGTGGCCTCAAAGTATAGGCTAACATTTGAATATGAGCCATACAGGTGTATCTGGGGCCAATAATAGGAGAAGTGTCTTTCAAATATAGACTTTTTAGACATCAAAAGCCATACAGTATTGATATTTGTAAAGTAAAAGTCATCTGAGCTCTGTTTGTGATAGAGAGTATCAGAGACTTTGGGTTCAAATTATTAGTGTCCATATCTAGAAAGACAGCATGATAATGGCTGCCTGAAATTTCATCGTGAATTTAGGGCTGAGGAGGGTGATAGGAGAGCGATAGGTTGGGTTCAGATGGGTTGCAGTCACTTTCAGAGGTGATCCATCTCCATTTTGTTTCAAGTTGACTCTAGGTTATTAACTAAGTACAAATAAGGGCAAACATTGTTAGAATTTTGTTTTTTAGACCTTGGGAGTTCTTTATTAAGAGCTATATTTTTAAAAGCCCCTGTAATATATACATATATATATATATATATGTGTGTGTGTGTGTGTGTGTGTGTGTGTGTGTGTGTGTGTGTGTGTGTATAACACTGACAATAACTGCCAAGAGAATGTATTTGCTATGCCACTACATGGAATATACTCTTAGTCCCGTCTTGGAGTGTCAGGATCTGGGGCCTCAAAGGGGGGAATGGAAATTATGAGGCTTTAAATTTACCAGAGGGGGGGAAAAAGCTTCCTCGAATAACAACTGGTGACAGTAGCTGCTGCTTTTTAAAGAAAACTGTGCTGTCCTTTGAAGGAAAAGACAATGCATTTTCCCTTAAGATAGTGAATATATAGTGCCAAAATTAACTTCTCCATGAATTTTAAAGTCCAAATGAATGGAACCTCAGAGATGAATTCTAGACACCTGGCATAGGTTAACCAGCATCTTGGCAAGGCAAAAACTAGAAGAGAGCATGGCTTTTAGGAGCACAGGCTCTCAGATCAACCTGCCTAGCAGTTACATCCTGGTGATATCACATACTAGGGATCTTTATGACCTTGGGCAAATATTTGAGGGGAACAGATTGTTCTCTAAATGTCGTGGGTGCAAGACCAGTGCATGGTCCAATGGAGGAATTGAGCCACAATGACAATGTGGCATTGAATTAATTTGACTTCCAAATTTCTAAAGAAATTACATCTATTCCAGTGAGACACCATTGAGAGATTGCTACTGAAGGAGTCCTAACTGTGTTCAGGCATTGAGAACTCCACTGAAACTGAACTGAACAGAGGAGAAATTGAGGAGAATAAATTTGGAGTTCAATTTCTTAGGACTTTTAATTCACAAGAGCAGATTAATTTAATTTGAGACTAATTACTTGGGGCTTTAGCTTCCATGAGAATTTAGCTTTTGGATTCTAATTCTATGAATTTGGTAATGAATGTTTATATTAAAACTTGGACAGGTTATTTTTACCATTTTAATATTATTGTATCATATTCATTTTATTATTGAAATATGTTAATTGGACCTGGGAAGCAGGAAGTGGAAAACATTTTGGAGGCCCTGGTAAGACGCATGCTTTCTGTTCAGTGGAAGATAGATCTTACTAAATTCAGGGGCCTGCCACAAGGATGAAGGTTTTAAGGACCCAAAGATCTCAATATATGTTTCAATGTCCCTTCATTTCTACCCTACCATTAAGAAATAGAAATATACTTGCTAGGCAAATTTGGAGGCAGTGCAGACCACATGTGGGAATATCGTTCCAACTCATTTATCACGTAACACATAAGGCTACCAGTTTTGAGTGGGGTGCAAAGAGAGATTTGTATAGCAGGACTGGTTTTCAGTGCAAGTTCAATACAGCTGATGGGGCTGTATGATTCAACAAATCCCAAACTATTAGAGGTATCTATGACAGGGTCTCTGGCAAGCCCCAATAGAAGTCATAGCACACACTCCTGGAGCAAAGCCATGCCATCTGCAGCAGAAAAGTACTCATTGTTTGAGAAGCAGTGCTTGGCAAGCTCTTCAACCTCATGGAGGACATTAAGTGATTATGCAATTGAGCTGCTCTTGATGTGTTGGATATTGTCAGACCCATTAAGTAATAAAGTTGGGAGAACACAGTAGCAGTTCATTGTATGATGGAAATAGTATACTCAGGATTCGGCCTGAGTGGGTCCAAAGAGCACAGCTGAGTGAACAGGTGGCCCAGACTTCCATGTCACCTTCCCCTATTGTACTGATGCCTCTTCTTTACGTCAACCTATGGCTATAGGGAGTACACAATCACCAGTTGATAGAAGAGGCAAAAGTATCCAGGCCTGGGTCTCAAAATGCTTGGTTCAGTATAGACTGTTGGTGCACCATAGCCACAATCATGGGTGGCTATGGAAGACAGCAATGAGGATAATTTCTCTTATTGGGCAGAATTTTGAACAGTATACATGACAATCAACTGAGTGAGTAGGGAGGAGAAGCATCCTGAAGTAAAGATATGCATACATTTCTGGGAAATGGTGCATGACTTTCAATTGTACAAGAGGATGGAAGGTGCAAGCTTGGAAGACTGGAGACAAAGAGGTATAGAGAAGATGCATGTCCAATGGGAGTAGACACAAAGTGTGCAAATCTTTGTGTTTCATGTAGGTACACACCAGAGAGCATCTACTACAGAGAAAACATTAAGCAATGAGGTTGGATTGATGACTCTTGTAGTAGGGTCAGAGAAGTTTTGTCTTTGGCCATGAATAATGGACTTAAGACTAACGTAGCCATGGTGGCAGACATTGGGGCTATACGTGGACCTAACAACAAGGGATTCCTTTCACCAAGGCTAGCTCAACTGCCACTGTAGACTGCCCAAAATGTTAGCAGCAGAGGCCAATGCTGAGCTCTTAAGATGGTAGCATTCTTTGAGGAAATCAATTAACCACTTGGTGGACAGTTGAATACATTGGACCCCTTCCACCTGGAGAGAACAGAAACTGATTCTTTCTTATACTAGTATATATTCTAGGTATGGGTTGCCTTCCTTGTGTACTATGCTTCCTGTTTGATTTATTATTATAAGACTCTGCATCACCTTAGATCAAACAACCCATTTTTCAGGGAGGAATATGTGGTCATAGGCACATAACCACCATGGGATCCACTAGTTTAAAAATGTATCACCCAATTCAGAAGGTACTAATCAATGGAATTGTTTCAAAAGCCTCTTTAAAGCATAGCTAAGAAGTTAGATTGGGCTACTATCTTTCATAGTGTGATACATGTTTTGAACTAATGTTGTGTTCTCAGTCATTAGAGAACATGGGTCTGGATAACAAAATATGAAGGTAGGAATGGCTCCCTTTCTACCATTTCCAGGGACTGATATAAGGAATTTGTGCTTTCCATCCCCACAAATGTATTCCCTACTGAAACCAGAGATCCTGGTTTCCAATGAGAGTAGGAGGGACATACTAATGATTCCCATAGTCCTAAAGCTATATTTTTATGGGGGGGATATACTAATGATTTCAGTAGTCCTAAAACTATTATTACAGTCTGGGTATTGTGGGGTTTTTATTTATCTAGACAGGCCTGGAAATGAGTGTGTTGAGAAGTGAGTGTTTCAAAGAGAGTTGACTCATATGGATTCTCATATGGAGATAGGACATCAAGGAGGAGTACATCTAGAATTAGAGGATTCAGTGAGTTTTCTCTAGGAGTATTCAAGTCACACACACACACACACACACACACACACACACACACACACACACACGATATTGAGGATTGAAGATCCAGGGCATTCTAGCTCCAAGCTATACTCCCAGCCATTTATTTATTTATTTATTTAAATTTTTGAGACAGGGTCTCTCTAAGTTGCTGTGGGTCTCACTAAGTTGCTGAGTCTGGCCTTAAGCCTGTGATCTTTCTGTATCAGCCTCTCAAGTACTGGGATTACAGTTGTACATCACTGCACCTGGCTTCAAACTCAATACTTACTGTGCACAGGCAAACAAGCACAGCAACCACAACCTGTCAAGGGCATGTTAACTAGAAATTTAGATCTCTAGGGAATGAAAGCAATCTAGACATACAAAAGTGCTGGCGAGGGAGAGGAGGATCTGTCAAGGTTAGTATAAGGAAGAGATGAAGATATAACTTAAGAAAGTAGGAACTTTAGTTTCTCCCACTATCCTTCATGTTGTAAGATATATGTTTTTGTTGCAGAAATTATGACCCCCTTGGAAAAGCACTGATAGTCTTGAGTTAATTTAAAGTGCAGAGTATCATAATACATGGAACATAGTAGGTATAGTCAGTGACCCATCCATATCTGCTCAAGCTATACCTTCACTTCCAACCACAAGCATCCACTGAAGACCAGCTCAGATGACTTGAGGTTACTTTATTGGCCTTGAGCTGGCCAGCAAGCCAGACACTTTAGAAAATTATGAGTTTCTAGAAGCAGTCAAAGCTCTGATGAGAGATGAGGTGTTCATATTCTCACTCACTTCACAGGAAAAGTAATTCTGAGATGCTTGTCACATACCTGCTGAAATTCCTTTGTAGGTTTAAACTTCATTTACCCACCACAGCAAATGCACATGGTAACGCATCCTTTATAGGCTGCTTTCCTGTCCTGTCTCACTTGTCCCTTCTCTATCAGTGTTTCCTGGTATCATCTTCCAAATAAACCTCTTACACTTTCATCTCATCATCTGCTTTTGAGTGAACTCAAACTAAGACAATCCATGAACTGTATTCTCAAATCAAATGTAAATCAGCTTTCTCCCATGTTCTGAATTGTTTGTACCATAATTTGTCTAAGTAATGATAGTTAGATGTTAATTGTGTCTAGCAATCAGTAAGGCTCTAAACGACAGAGAAATGTCTACTTGCCTAGATCACATGTGTTGTGCTTAGATATAGAATGTCACAGGAAGAGCTCATGGATTAATGTTCAAATTGATGCAATTAAGTCATGAGCGTTGCAATCTCATCAGTGTACAAATCCACTGGGATGAGTTTTCTGGGGGGGTAATCCAGGCAGGCAGGTAGGGTGTGGCTGGAGAAGTTGGATCCATGGGGATGTACTTCCGTGTGCCTTCAGGACTGTTTTTGTCTTTGAATCGCCTTCCTTACTTGCTCTTTCTTTTAGCCTCTAGGGTGTGAAAGCAGAGCCCTTGCTCTCTAACTCTGTCTGCTTCCCACCACCATGCTGTGAGCTCCATAGAACATGGTCTCGAATGGACTGAACCCAAAAGTCTCCAAAAAAACTGTGAGTAAATAAATCTTCCTTCCTCTAAGTTGTGTGGTCAGTTGTTTTGGAGTATAGTAGGGAGAATGCTGACCGAGACATGGGGCTTAGCATCCTTTTTCTGTAAGGAGCTAGGTGGTAAATATTTTAGGATTGCAGACCATGGGTTTAGCTTTACATATTTTTTTTTCTGTTTTTCATTTTTATTTATTTACTTTATTCTTTAAAAAAATATATATATATGTTTATTATATATATATATGTATATATATATATATATATATACATATATATATATATATAAACATTCTTAGCTCTCAGGTCTTTGGGATAGACTGTGGGTTGGATTTGGTTCACAGGTTATACCTTGGTAGAGAGAACTGAGTAGAAATAAGGAGATGTTGGCTTTACAACCTGACCTTGACTCAAATGTGAGAACTTGAGTTTCCAACAAATCTCCATTCTTCAATACCAATAGTCAAGGGTCCTGGCTGTGGGACAGAGAGTGCTGAAGCCTTGCAATGATCTGATTTGAAATAAGACAAAATGTATAGACTAAGTTTTCCTTCAAAACCACATGAAGAGAAAAAGTGCTTCGTATGGCTTTTTCTTGAGGGGAGGGAAGTGTTATTATTTTAACAAAAACAATTGTAAAATAGGTCTGGAGACTCAACAAGCCAAGGAGGTGATTGACTTTGCCCTTAGGAGTCATTCTGCACCTTAAACCTACACCCCCAATATGTTGACATTTCAAAGTAGAGTTTCAGCTTTTATAACCTTCGCAATGTGTTCACAGCACTAAATATATCGAGGGAAGAAAGTCCAAATGGAGTTATTTATTTGAGAAATTCCCAGATTGGGAGAAGGTGTCTCTTGAAATGGTGGCCTCAGGGAAAGAGTATATTATGATATATTTAGTAAATGATGTTGAGGGAAACTTCAGAGGACTATATAAATTGGGGGTTGAGGAGGGAATAGAAAGAGAAAAATATTTACTCTGGACAAGATTTACCAGCTAAGAAATTGATAGTTTGAGAAATAATTTTTTTCCCCATTTTGTTCCTTTTGTTCCCCGATAGACTAGAAGCTTCTGGAAGACTGAGGAAGAAAATGATTTTCACCTCTTCACTTTTGTAGCACTCCTTACTGTTTCTTCACAGTATATTGCATGTCAATATATTTTCCTGTTTCCATTTCGTGCTCATAAAACAAAATAATAGGAATTTCCAAACTCTGTTGCTTGAAGACAAACACAGTTTGAAGTCACATCCATTTCCCTTAGAAAGTATTTAGCTATCTCAGTCCTCATGGGAACTAGTAGCAATTGTCCAGAACCAAAGTGAAGAAATTGTGTTTCAGCTTCGGAGTCCTAGCTCCTCTGCAAAGGGAGTTATGACTCAGTATCCTTGTATGGACAAGCCAGTCCTCTTGGACTTTGAAGTGTTTCATTGATTCAATCCATCCACAGGAAAGGCAGGGGGATCAGAAGAATCTTGTGGCTAAAGTTGTCAGAAAATGTGCAAATCACTAATAAGTCTGATAGGTCTTTTTCCAGCTCTTATCTCAAAACTACTAGTGTATGGCAAAGTAAATGTGCTGGACATCTGGCTCCTAGCTGATTTTCTGAAACAATATGATCAGAGAACAAGACAAAAAGGAATGAAAGAAAAAAGAGGAAGAACTGCAAATAATATGAATTTCTGATTACTAGATATTCGACTTAGGTACATATGTATGGCTTTTGGAAGAAGATTTCATGATTTTTACATTTTCTTTTCTTCCTAATTTAAGGGTGTAGTAAGGGTGCCTATAAGTGAACTGAAGGTTTGAGAATTTATGGAGATCATGATAATTCCTCTAGATCACTAAGGAGAACTTTTTTTTTTTTTTTTTTTTTTTTTGCGGAATTGAACTCAGGGGCATTCTACCTCTGAGCTACACCTCCAACCCTATTTTTTATACTTTATTTTGAAACAGGGTCTCACTAAGTTGTGGAGGCCTCACTAGGTAGCTGAGGCTGGCCACAAACCTGGATCCTCCGGTCTTAGCCTCCCAAATGCTGAGATTACAAGTGTGCGCCACTATGCCTGGCTAAGGTGAACTATTTAATATTAGCAACTTTGAGTCTCATAACTTGTCAAGAACTATTTACAGAGGGTCTGTGTTTGTCCTTGGATAAAGTGCACTAAAGGGAAATAAAAAAGCCCATTGCCCTGGTGGAGTGTCGGATCTTCCTGTGGAAAGACACTTTCATATTTTGGAACCTTTACAAATGCTGTCGTCTCTCTTCTTTCTTTCTAACTGACTATGTGGAAAATGCTTATTCATTCTTCTAGACTGGACCGGTACATGTGTCACTTCTCTTTGAAGCTTTTCATGAGTCACTTTTCTTTTGTACTCTCACAGTGCTGAGAGATTCTGGTTATATGCTAGTTATTTCTCAGTTTCTTATCAATTTTCTCTAAATTATAGGACCTTTGCAGACAGGAACATATGTATTCCAGCACTTAACATAGAACCTGAAATAGTGTTGGCCAACAGCCTCGAGGCCAGATGTAACCTGCAGAGCTCTGCAGATCTACACAATGCTTTAAATTATTTTGAATTAATTGCCAATTCAACGTCAACATTCAGGTTTATGGTATCTCTTGAAAACTGGAAGATACAGCAGCTCTTGCTCTCCTTTATGGAACAGTTGGCTGGAGCTGAGAAGTGGCTGCTCTGTATAAAAAGGAACAAAGGCTTTCAACTTTGTTACAGTTCTCAACATTCTTAACATCCATTTGACCTAGATTATTTTACTTATTTATATTAGCTTCTCGGTCTCTAAGGATATTGGAAACTTCACTCCTATTTTGCTGAACTGCCTAGTATTAAAATTGTCACTTCCTTCCCAAAGTCATCCTGACCCATAGGCCCCATTCATAAAATAATCTTTACATTCTTTGAACTCTTTAGCTCAGTGGTCCTTAAAAAATGAAGATGTATACCTCAGAATTACTTGGAACATTCTTTCAATATGTCATTCTTTTCTTTTAAAACACACTTTTATTTGTGTAAGGTTCAGAGTAGTAGGGACATACATGCACACAGCACTTGGTGAGTTCCCCTTCATCCCACTCCACTCCCTCCTTGTCCATATACATGTTACTGATATTGAACGTGATAATTTTGTATGTGTATGTGACATTATTTGAAGTGTTCCTTCCATCAAGTCTCCTTCCCAACCTCCACCCTGCCTTAGACTTCTTCCGTCATTCCACTGAGGTTTCTCCTCCTTTATCTAGAATTCCTTTTGTTTCCCAATTTCTCTCTAACTTCCACATATCAGAGGAAACATACAACCCTTCCCTTCTCTTTCTGTGACTGGCTAATCTCACTTAGCATAATATTCTCTATTTCCATCTGTTTTCTTGCAAATGACATAATTTTGTTCTTTTTTTTTATTTTGTTCTTTATGGATGAGAAAAATTCCATCTTAAGGTAGCAAAAACATATTGCGTATAATCCTCTTACTCACTTTAAGAATAATGAGATTTGGTCTTTTATCTTTCTTTTCCTAATATTGTACTTATTAAGCACATGGTTTTCTACTCTACTTAACTGTAAGCCTCTTGAGGGCAGGATCTTGGTTTATTTCATTTCTAAAATGAAAAGTGTATTGAACATGGCGGGAATAAATTTTTTCCAGTGAAAATCTTAAGTACAATAGACAGATCTAGAGAATGGAGATTCTAAATTGGTGAGGCAGTGTTAGTCTTCATGAGTATGATGGACTTAACCATTACCCAAATAACATTATCCATGTGGTCAGTTCCAAAGGGCCATTCATTTGGGATGCAACTCCCAATACAGCAGTCTGCGCAAAAGACCCAATTTTCAAAGGAAGTAGTTCAGGTACTGAAAAACTCCCTCAAAGAAAAAAATTCTATAAAATAATCTTCATATCATGAAATATTTAACATCTGCCTCTGCATTGAAATAGCTGTCTTTACTGATGAGAGAAAAAAAAGTATCAGATATCACTGAGGGAAAAGGAGCCAGCAGAATATTCATACATATTCTTTTGTGTTTTCATGACTAAGACTTTAGGGAGACACAGATAACTGAAGCTCTTTTGGGATAATATACTTCAAATCATATGAATGTTGGAGTTATTTTTAATGAAGTGTGCCTTTTTCTATTAAATTCTAATTATGACTACTGTAAAAGAAAATGAAGTCTCTTTAATTACCACAAGAGGGGGATATATAAATAGCAGGCTAGACACTTGACTTGCTTCTGTTTGGTACTTAAGCTTGATGAGTTCCGTATTTTAGACTCCTCTGAGAAAAGAGAATAAGAGAGAGGTTTTATGCTGTATGTTATCCCCTTATTATGAGATACCAACTGTATAATCTGCTCTGTAATTACTTCATCTTCACTAATAGATTCAGCATTCATAACCTGCATATAAGTTTATTAGTATATATGGGTCTATCTCACTTTATTAGCAAGTCTGATATAAGAAAAGTCCAACTTTGCTTAAGAGATTCATTTTTTCTTCCTTTTTTTTTTTTTTTTTTTTTTTTTTTTTTTTTTTTTTTTTTTTTTTTTTTTTTTTCGGTACTGGGGATTGAACTCAGGGGCATTCTACCTCCGAGCTATACCCCCAGCCCTATTTTTTACTTTATTTTGAAACCGGGTCTCACTGAGTTGCGGAGTGCCTCACTAGATAGCTGAGGCTGTCCGAGAACCCGGATCCTCCGGTCTCAGCCTCCCGAATGCTGGGATTACAAGCGTGCGCCACCACGCCCGGCTGAGATTCATTTTTTCAATATCCATTTTTGTGTTATTTTATTTTTAATATGCTTTTATTGGTGTGTTGCAGTCTCACATTATAATGTAAATCATGTTGACAGTGACATACATGCACACAGCACTTGGTGGTCACCCCCACCTTCCCATTTCCCCCCTTCCAATATAGAGTACTGAGACTGACATTGGTATATTCACATATTTACATATAGTCACTGATAGTATTTTCATTAATGAACCTCAGTATTTCCCCTCCCCTTCCCTTAGACCACCTCCTTGGCTCCAGTGAAGTTTCTTCTCCATTATCTGGAGTCCCTCTGGTATCCCAGTTACTCCCTAGCTTGTGCATATTAGAGAAAACATATCACCCTTCATTTTCTGTGACTGGCTAATCTCACTCAACATAATGTTCTCTAGGTCCTTTCATTTTCTTGCAAATGACATAATTTTGTTTTTCTTTATTGCTGAGTAGAATTACATTGTGTGGATATCCCATAATTTTGTAATCCATTTATCTGTTGATGGACATCTGGGTTGATTCCATAATTCGGCTATTGTGAATTGCGGTGCTATGAACATGGGTATGCATATATTACTATAGTTCTCTGGTTTCGACCTCTTTGGAAAGATACCCAGGAGTGGGATAGCTGGGTCATATGGTGGATCCATTCCCAGTTTTCTGAGAAATCTCTCTGAACTAGGCAGAGGGAATATGAAAGGAACAAGAACACTTTTTTTTTCATCATGGACCTCTCCATTTAGTGGGGAGTTTTCCATCATTAAATCACAAGATGAATCAATTTAGCCACCATGATACATAATAAAGGGTTAAAAGATAGAGGAGGATGAGATTACTTCTGACTGGAATTTCAGAGGTTATATTTAAAATGGATGATGAAGACCGAATGGTTGTTTTGTAGTCCAAAAATAAAGGAACAGACTTTCCAGGGATATTGCAAGCAGAGGTAGAGGACCTCCACAAGTCTTTAGACTGCTTAGAGAAATAGATGTCATTGCTGTGGCTGGAATGAAGGTTGCACAGAAAGAAAAATGATAATGATGATAGAGAAGACTGGAAAGGCAGGTTGGCATTTTGGGTACATATGAAGACTGCCCTTATCTAATTCCTTCTAGTGAGCTGCCTTATACTTTACAGTCTGACAGCTTAAACATTCATCTATCCTGACTCTCTTACAGTAAGTAGACTCTACCAATCATGTTATTCCATGAGATTTGTAAAGCAAAAGTGAGGTGGAGCCCAACTTCCTGCTAATTTTAGCTAAACCTACTGGTGAGCATGGTGGTGAAAAATTTGTATTTCCCCCGTGTTTAATCTCTGGCTTTTGGTGAGTATTGGAAGGCTGTTGTGCCAATGATTTCCTGGTCCTGAGATTACAACTATAATAATACATTTTGAAGTCCATCGTTTGTGTGGTAGCCTTCTAACCCTCCATGTGCTCATTTGAGGCTGAGGCTGCAGCCCCTTTGGTGGGCAGATTCTGATGAATTTTCCTGGGGACCATTCCTAGATACTGGACTCACAGCCCACTCCTTCAGCCCTTTTAATTTGTTAAGCACATAATATCCTGGATTAAAACTCTTCAAATAGGTATTGTGGCTTCCTTCCTGAAACCCTGTATCAATTTCATTCTGAAGACGAGGGAAAGCCATTGAAGGACTTCAAGTAGGGGAAAGGTGTAATCAGACTTGTGCTTCAAGAAGAACAGTATATTGACAGAATGGAGTGTGATTTGAATGGAAGAAAAATTGGTTGGTGGGTTATGAAGAGGTGACTATTTTTCATGAAGATGACCAAGGGGATGGGATAAGATGTTGAGACAGGGTTTACCTCCAGGAAGGGACAGCCTTATTTACTTGGCACATGGGCTATGTGCTTTGGAGGGGTCCTGTGGTTGGGGTTTAATGTTCTATTATTGTCATAAAATTTTTAATGATTTTTATAGTGAAGTCTGATGAGACAACGGAGTATACCCTGTGGTATCCAAAGCCTGAACTCAGTATACATGTCCTTGCATCCATGGGAAAGTGGTCCTTGACCTCATGTTCTCCCTGCCTCCTGGCACCCCAGATCTACCCATCCTTTGCTTCTCCATCCCTAGCTACTGGTGGATACCTGTTCCCATGTAGGCAGGGGCCTGGGCTCTTAGAGGGTGGTGGTCTGGCACATGCAGTGCTAAATACTATAGTGGGCAGCTTAGTGGTGTTATTCTCCTGGACTCTTGCTTAGGTATTATGTCCTGGCATGGACAGTGTAAATCCATTGGGAGTTACCCATCCACTGTGAGTTGGAGATATAGGTCTATGGGAAAGTGAAATTAAATTCTTTGTCTCTGTCTGAAGTCAGTCCAGTGACTGGTGGGATGGGAAATCCAGCAGTAGGTGAGTTAATTGTGCAGCAGGTCACAGAAAAGGGCCCCTGGGAAACTTGAGGGTCTGCATGTACCCAAAAAATGTCACTATGCCTAAGGGAGCAGGACGTTAAATGACAAATGAAAAAAGTACCATGACAGGTCAACACAGAGACTACTGAACACAGGAAAACATTTGATATGTTAATAATTTTAATGGCACTCTTCCAAATTTTGAACAAAGCACCCATATTTTAGTTTTATATTAAGCTCCACACTTTACATTTCTGGCCCTGCATGCAGATATAAAGCATCTACAACAAAATCAGACCCTTAGCACTGGAAAGAATAACCCCTTGCTCCTAAAGGATCTATGGCTTATTATGCTCAAACAATAGTTATATACTTTCCATATTTGATGTATGCTATATTCTATTACCAGAAAGAGTGGTAAAAGGGAAAATAAAATATCTTCTGCCAGGATTGCGGTGATGCATACCTGTAGTCCTAGATATTTGGGAAACTGAGGCAGGAGCTCAATGCCAGTATCAAATTATTTATCTCAAAATAACACAGGATAGGGGTGTAGCTTAGAAATTGTCTAGCATGTGCAAGACCCTAGGTTCAGTTTCCAGCACCTCAAAAATGCCTCATATTTTATCTAAAGGCTGTGTGTGTCTGCTGGTGATGGTAAGGGAGCCAATATCGAGAGAAAGAAATTGAGATGCTGAAAAGGAAAGAAGGGAAGAAAGAAAGAAAGAAAGATAGAAAGAAAAGAGTAAGAAAGAAGTAGGAGTGAAAACCAAAGGAAGAGAGAAAGTGGATTGCTAACAAGGTAAAGTCATGTCCTTTTAAAGTTCACATGGCTTCAGTGGATTCTAATTTACTCTATTGGACATAAGCATTTTACTCCTGTCTTTGCTGTTTGTCATGTTTTCCTGGCTTAGATTTTTAGGGAGTATAGGTCACAACATCTACCAACAGCCTTTTGGCTCATGGGACCTGCACATTAATATGCAGGGGCAAGCATCAGGACAAGTCATAGTTGATGGAAGTGGGTAGAACCTTCCTCTGGCCTGGGCATGCTGGGAGCCACATTTTGGCTGGAACTTATTGTCAGTATTGCAACAATACTGAGAGTTTTGTGGCCATTTAGTGCTACCTTTGGGTTTATAGCCCTATTGTTTTTGTTAGGCAAAAAACCTGTCTCAGCCTCCCTCTGTTGATATGAAACAATTTTTACATTGTTAAGTCAGTCACCATTTTCTATAACAGCCAATATTTTGATATGGTGGCAGAAGATAGTTTGGTTGTTTTTCCTTGGGTTAGAGGGTAGGTTATGGTGAAGAGATCATCATAGCCTGTGCCTCTCTATCAGTATTATTGTTTCTTCATAGAGGGTAACACGATACCTCAGTTGGTCCTCTGTGCTTACAAGCATATAAATCCCCTACTGCTAATTCAGGGGGACAGGATATTTGTAACAAGGACACTGGGTAGATCCTAGCCTCTAAATAAAAATTGAACAATTGGATCTTGTCAAGGACAGGAAATGGGAGAGTTCTTTGGAGCAAGGTATGAGAAAGTTAAGGAAATCATAGTCTACCTCCAAGAACTGCCACTAGAGACACTGAGTTCTCACCATTTTTCATCATCAGTGACTCATCCATGTTTTAAACCCCCAGGAAAGATGGTGTGTGATAAAAGACGGTGTGTGATATAAAGATAGTGTGTGATATAAAGACAGCTTTATTTAGCACACACCACCTCCACTTGGCCAGGCAAAGGGGGCAGTATTATTGACAATCTACCATGACTGCTCCCAGCAGGAGAGGGTACATTCCTAACTGCAAATAAGCAACAAATAAGGGCAAGATGCTTTTACATACATTGCCTGGTTCAACCCTCACCACTAGCTCACAACCATGCATATGTATTATATCATTGCTTTTCAAACAATGATGATGAAAAGTAAAAGGAATAGAGCCAAGATTGAAACCTTAGGTAAATGACTACACATATCAGGAGCTCATCATCTTATGCCACCGATCATTACAGTTGGTGATAATGGTGCTTTTAATATTTTCTTCTCCCTTCAGGTTGGCTGGTTTGTTCATACAAGGTATTACAAGCCAAAGGACAAATGTCATAGGTATCTTAGTAGTCCTGGAAAGCTTCACTGTATTAAACTTTAGGCCAAATCACTATTATTCTAAAAGCAAGTGAAATTATGGTCAGTGCCTTCCTTTTAAAAAGAATGGTTATTTCCTTTCAAAGTGTGTCACAGAAGCTCTCCAGTTTGCTGTCCTTAGCTGGGCTCCCCTGTGGAACTTTGTGGCAGAGACCTTTCCTGTAAAAATAACAACAATAACAACAACAAAAAACAACCCCCCCCAAAAAAAACAAAAAAACCCCACCAAACAACAAAAGAGCAACAACAACAACAAACTCTTATCTGGTGTCTGTAACCTGCACCCATTTTTTGCCTTCTGTCATAGGAGAAGGGCATCCAGGGCTCAGCCTATGATAATATATTGTGGTTTCTGTAAACATACAATGGATTTTTAATACATGCATCTTTCTTCTTTATTGTTGAAAGTACTCCATACACATACTGTGAATTTATCTTACTCAGTAGAACTCGAGATGAGGTTTTAAACCTTACTTCTTACTATCTGAGCTTCTTGTCCTCTCTATATATCCTTTTTAGTAGATCCTCCTATCTTTTAGTGAAAGCCCTAAGAACATACATTAGCAGTCCTTACTGCATTTCTTCTTGACTATAAAGTTACTTGTTGGGAGAGATCATGCTCAATTATATTCCCCATCCCCATCCTTACTTGCTTTTCTCACACATATTTCCTTCTATGACCGTTGCCATTGTAAGTGCTTTGAAGTACTGTCAGCAGGCTCTGGGGACAGAATAAGGATGCTGTTGTCACACAGATGCATTCTGTAACTATTTGAGCGTCATACCATAATGAAATCAAACTGATGATATCAAGGATGAAATAATGGGATGGAGGAAGACAGCTAAGTAGAAGAGAGAGAGTGACAGCAGAAAACAATGAGAAAAAGAAAAGACTGTGCTCTGGAGGATCCTGGCAGGAATGGTGACAAAGGCAGAGAATAAGGACTAGAACAGGAAGAGCCTCTCTAGATGAAACTGTCAAAGGGACACAAGTTTAGTTGGCGAGAGAAGTTATTGTGCCCAAAGCAATGATAGACAGCCATGATGAATGTATGGTAGATCAGTTTCTCTCTATGGCTTTCTTAGTTGAGGTAGGTTAAATTGTTAAAATGACTCTGCACAAAACAGAAGCTTATTTCTTGCTTATATAACACTCTACACTAGATGTTTGGGTAGAAAAAAGAGCTCGCCTTCAAGGGGTAATTCTGAGACCTGAACTTCTTTGATGTGGTGGCTCTACCATCCCCTAGGACTTGGTCATTGTGTTCAAAGACATGGTAAAAAGTGAGATAATGGAGGGCCACTTTTCACAGAACCCTGGAAGGGACACATGTGACTTTTGGTCATATTCCACTAGAGAAAGCTCAGTCACCCAGTCTAGATTTTGAAGGGAGAAGTGGGGCTTGGCCATGGATTCAGAGGAAGGCCAGGTGCCGCACAAGGCAAGGAGAGTGGGTCTTGCTGGACGGGTTGTGGTTTCTTCCACAGAGGCTTAGCAAGAACACAGTTGTGTGGTCCAGCAGATGCATTTTAGAAACCTTAGCTGGTGACATTGCTCAGTTACATAGGCTCTCTGGAGGTAATAACAGAACCTATGTCATAGGATTCTTATGCACATTAAATGAGATAATTAGTATAAAGCATTTAGCACAGTGCCTGGCAAACCATAAACACTCAGTAAATATTTGCTATTGTTCTTCATAGGTATAGACCAAATTAGAGAAAAGCAACAAATACCTACTGTAGTCCCAACCTGATGATAAGCAATTTATATGTTTATCATAGAAGTCTCAAAACATTATTTCAAAATAAGTATTATCTGCTTTTTATAGATGAGCAGCTTATAGCTCAGAGAGGAAAATGGTCAGGATATAGAAAAGTGGGATTTGAGCCTAGATTTATTTAACCCAAACCCCATGTTATTTCTGCTAGGGATATTGTGAGGGGGAAAACAAATAAGGTTTGGGGTGAAGCAGGGAGCCAGAGGAAACAGGCAGAGACAAAGAAATGGAAATTACTTAAATCATAATGTGGCATTAGAAGCAAGGGTCCTGAGACTTTCCCATTAGCCTCACCATCCCCTACTCCCAAACCACAGTGTAGAAGAGAGGACTTGAAACTAATGGGAGATAAAGAGTTTTTGCCCTAACAAGAATTATTAGACCTGTGCAAAATGAGCACATAATTGTATTTGTGTTTGTATTCTACACCTGCAGTGTTAGTCTGCCCTTAGAGACTATCAGATACTGGACAAGTTTAATAGAATGCTTGAAATCATCAAGCGTCCTTACCACATGACTTGTTTTAACAGAAGAGGCCAGGGAGGAATTTGGGGCTCCAGATATATTGTCATTGATAGGAGAAGTTCCCCTATGTGCTTCTGGAGGTAAATGGATGTGTTCCATCTTCATCTATGAAAGATATACTTTTTGAATTCATTTTTAGGGATAATAACTCAGGCTACTCTTCTGGGTTTCATGCTCTTAGGATACCATGTATAAACCCTTAATTGCATATGTCCAGTATAACAACACTAGACACCATCTTTATTGTAGAGTGTCTTAGAGATTTCATTATCCTAATTTGTGTTATAGAAATTTGGGGCATGAGAATATCACATGCCACATCTCTCAAACCCACTTGATCTTAGAACACTTTATCATAGGGACTGTTCCAGGAAATACAGTTTTGGAAATCCTGCTCTCATGCATTTCATTGGCTAGTGATCTGGAACGACCTGAGTTTTGAGATGTTTTAAATCAATTTTTGTATTCTTAGAAAAGTGCATTTTGTTAAAGTTTTTGAGACTTCTTTCACAGCCCTAACAAGGTAATTTCTTTAAACCATTTCTCAAGGCTGCTATATATAGAGACACTATTAACTGCCTATGCAGCAGTCATTTCCTCCTGTTCCTACTTTGTTAGGCCAGCAGTATACCCTCTTCCAGGGATGAAATATGATGGGTTTAATCAAGTATTAGCAGTGACTTTTTCTTATGTCAGTGTTAGTCTAGGGTTGGGCATGCAACTTTGTTCTTGCCAACAGGGCAAAGAGAAGTTTTCCTGGATTTCTGCTCTGTCTCTAGCTCCAAAATTGACTGTCGGCTGAATTGGCCCCTGTACCTCTTGCTAACCCCTTTTCTAATCTACCAGTTATCTTTCTCTTATATTTCATATTCTTGGGCTGGTATTTGAATAAATGATCCCCTTTTTACAGTCAAAGAATTTAAACCTTAGAGAAGTTAAATGTCTTGTCCATAACCAAGTCACCACTGAACTGGGATTCAACCCCAGCTCTGGCTGGCCCCAATACCCAAACACTGTCATTCCCAGACACTATACCATATTTGGGGGACTTCTCTGCCTTTACTGAAAACCAGAGCAGGCCAAAGTTAGAGTCGAAAACTCCACTTTTGGTACAGTAGAGGCACTTGGTTAAAGGACTTCTTGCAAAGATTGACATTTTCATCAAACGTTTAAAAATTTCAAGAGCTGAGTCATGGTCCCTCTCCCCTTGTCTGGGAGTTATTCTCTCAACTTATTTCTAGGAATAACAAAGCTGTCTTTTTTCTCGCCTGGGACTTCTCTGACCGGTATCTTTTTAGGTTTGTCAAATGCTGACTTGGGCTTTGCCTTTGAGTCCCAACCCAAGGAAACCGGCTGTTCTTGCATGCTAACAAGATGACATTTTTCTTGGATCATTTATTCTTCAACCTGGGCCACCTCTGAGTCCAATTCTGTCAAAGTCTCTCCTTCCCCACAGGCCAGCTCCTCTCCTACGTACTCTGAAGGGGCCTCTGAAGCCACCACTGTTTACCAATTTGTTCTCAAAAGTGTCAGAGCTGTAATCAGATGAGGTCAAGCAACAATTCTCACAGCTGTTATAAAACATTGCTAATTGCTCTACAGGCTTAAGAGAAAACACAGTGCTGTAGCTCGGAAATGCTAATTATTGTGACTCAGGTTTCTCGGCCTCAATTCCCAAGCTGCATGTGCCCTTACAGACAAGGGGAGGGTTGTGGGGAGAGAGGGGGAAGCAAAACACCAAAAATCACAACTTAGTAATAATAAAAAACTACCAAATAATTTCAAACATTAAAGGTCTTCTTAACTGTTAAAACCAGGGTCCTTTGCAAAGCAGCCTTCATAGATGAATACAAAGAAACCTGGAAGATTTGGATTCTCTGCAACATGTTGAGAAATATTGATTGCAGTCCACGAGAAGACTTTCACTTAACCACATTTTAAAAAGCTTTCATAAATATTGCAACAAAGTGAAATTCATTGCTAGTTAAACTCTAACACTAGCACGGGCTTATTTATCATCCAGACGACTAAACCGCTGGTGAGAGGAAACAGAGGGACAGTAGGGAATTTATATAGCACATCTTGAAATATCTTCCTGCAAGGTAATAAAGGCCATGCTCCACATTTGGATCTAATGGCCAATAAACAATTTTCAGAAAAAGAAAAATAAAGGTGGCAGAAATAGACTGCATTGGGAAATTCTATTTACACTGTAGTCAATGATTGCAGTGTTCAGCTTTATTATAAACCCTTTTTTCCCCATTAAGCATAGCTTGTCAGAAATCCTATACCAAGGGAATAAAATGTCAAGATGGTGTCCAAATCATTATAGCACGTTCCTCATAACAGATTCTTACTTCTAGAAACTCTAAATGATTTGTGACAGTGTTCATGGCATTTGAAAGTAAAATTAGTCAAGTGAGATTTTTTTAATGAAGAATGTTTGATAAGAAGAATTGTCTGAGTTAAATCTGCTGACATATATACATGATATTTTCCTGCTTTGTTTTCATTCACAAAGTGAAAAGTCCTGTCCAAATCTATGCTTACCTGTGCATCTTTGAATGTTACTACTTTAGGAAGGTTTATAATTCTACAGTCATCAAAATAAGAAAACAGCCTAAAAAAGAAAAAGAACTAGATGAGATTTCCATCCCATTTGGAGTGACTTTAAAGATGAAATGAAATATAGGCAGATGAGAAAAATCAAGAGAGAAGGAAAAAGAAGGTTGAAAAATATAAAATGAGGAGTCAATATGCAAAATATGCA